>JAUPFP010000003.1:7093478-7178478 GCA_036925085.1 Brachycybe producta
TCACGACGCTACACCAGTTGGGAACCAAAACTCGTCACACGCCCAACTGAGAACACGATCAATACGATACAACCATCACCACACTAACGGAGTGAACGGCCACTTCGTTATACACGTCACAAGCTTAGGTAATCTATCGTTACTCAGTGTATAAGAGTACGATAGTGTCGGTTGCCGACAAGCACTAAATTACCGACGCACAGTGACAACACCGACCTACAAACTGAACGAGTCCCATCATACTGGAACCGAAAAGTATAGCTCAGAGTGTACTCGAGAACCCTCGGAGCTGCACACAACGACTTGGACTTCGCCGGACTCGTTCATCACCGCACATTCACATTACACAAGCCACTTCATTAATCATGGCTACCTCACACGACAATACGGGGTCCCTGTCTGATCACCAGGGTTCGCACGAAGATCTGTTGGAAGTACCCGTGACTACTGATGTGACACCACCGCCGCGGCCGACTGGGGCCGAGTTTGACCACCTGTCACAACAAGTGGCTGCACTCTCGACTCGTATGTCTCAGTTCATAGACGACCGATTCACGCCGAATCGACCGACTACACCACGGCGGACAACACGCACACACCGACTTCGCGACGATGACTCAGACGCCTCGTCAGCCCCCTATGTTGGCTACAGAGAGCGTCACGATCGTTACGAAAGACATTACACACCGCACACACGTCATCTACCGCGTAACCCTGACTGGCAACAACAAGGGCAGTCAGATGATCCGCGTCACAGAGATGAGCGTGCGGAAATACCGATTACGACACGTGCTGGTTCTCCTCACTCGCTTGTCCGGGTTGCACGTAGCGGTCGCCGCTCGACACCCCCGGAACAACAGCCTAGCCAAGGAGCGACACAAGGCACTTCAGTTTACGCGCCACGTTTTCCACCGCAAGGGGTAGGTCTGATGCCGGCTGGAATGTCAAACGTCCAGGATGGCATCTATCGACCAACCCCCAGAGAACCCTCCGTGGAAGAATTCAATAAGAAATACAGCGGTCGCCACCCAGCCGACTCAATCCAAAAATTCAACGGATTGACAGGTTTTCGTCCCTTCCTGGAAGAATTCGAGGAAGTGGCACACCTGTACGGTTGGAAAGACCACCACAAGGAGGAATACATCACGGGGTGTTTCACTGGGGCCGCCCGTACGTGGCTGAGTAAACTGAGGTATGAGCTTCAGGACATTCCTTGGCCAGCACTGAGAGTACAGATGGTAGATACGTTCGGAAAGCCGAACGAACTGGCCATCTTGGAGAAAAAGTATACAGAGATGCTCCAGAAGGAAGGTGAGAGTACACAAGCTTTCATCTGGGAGTTTATGATACTCGGCGACCGAGTTTACCCGCAACTTGACGATCAGCTGCGTATAAGCCAGTTGCGCCGCGCTCTACATCCCACCATACAGAACGCCGCGCATCACGCATCTACGACGTCGTTCAAGGACTTCGCAAACGCCGTCCTCAATATGGAGGTGGTCTTGCTGTCCTTGGATAAATGGCCGACGGAACCGAAACCCGCAGCTGATTCACAGTCGGGTAAAGGAGCATCGAAGACCGACCAGGAGCCGGCGGCAGCCGCCAGCCCTAAAGACAAAACACACCGGTCTAGGCATGATAAAAAGCCTAGTCAGACTGCTGCCACCAATTCAAACCGACACTCTGCAGCGGACACCCAACCAGAGACCACTCGCACGTTCGACAAGAGTAAGTCGACGTGTTATAATTGTGGCAAATTGGGGCATTTCGTCCGTGAGTGTCGGCAACCAAAGAAGAAGGTTGCAATCAAGCAGTTTGGAGAGCCGGTTACCGACTATGACATCAAAGGAGAGGTGCCTGAAACGGATATCATCACCGAAGACGGCGTTGAGTTTGCTCTAATAAGAGTGGCGGGACAAATCCGCCGGATTCCTCTTCCAGCAGCAGACTCAGCCGCCGGAGCGCCTACTCCTGATAAACCCGACAACGACAGTTCTGACGACTCTGAGGATATACCAGTCAAGGTGCTCGACCGGGCTCCTGCACATAAATGGACCCCGGACGATCTAATCGTTTGGCAGGACACGCTCGACGTCCTTAAACAATCCGTCAAGGAGATTGGGTGCCGTGAAAATAAAACAATAGCCATCATGGCTCCCGGAACCCAATCGCCGACGAAGGGCCACTCCTGCTGCCGAAGACTAATGACAACGGTGTATGAGCAGCTGGTAAGCAGCTGTTCACCTCAAGAAGTCGGAGACTATGATGCCAGCGACAAGAACCCGCGCATCGCCGTCACGATCAACGGAAAGAGTATACGGATGCTCGCGGACACCGGAGCTACGGGCAGCGTTATCACCATTGAACTCGCGCAGGAACACAAGTTCGAAATCGAGCCTGTGTTAATCCCACCCAACATTCAGGGTGTGGGAGGCCAAAGGATCACCGTGGTGGGGCGACTCGCCGCGACGGTCCAGCTAGGCCCCCACGCTGTGCGAGGGCACTTACTAGTGATTACCGGCCGGCACGAAGCCATCTTAGGCCGAGATCTAGGCCGGGCTCTGCACTTAGCTGTGTCCATGACAACAAACAAAGTATACGTGGAGGACGATCTCTTCGAATCCACACTCCGACAAAAATGCATTGAAGCACACATCGGATGGGCTCTGGGAGAAACTTCCGTAGAGGCCCCTGGCAAATCTGCCAGCACCTCTAAGGAAAACCTCGAAACTCCACCCCGTAAGTGACGACGAAAGCAACGGCCACCCACGCTGTCAAGAAACCAAACGCGACGAAAATAAAACAATAATTCACCAGTGTTTATTTCATGACTATGGAAATAAACACCAGCAACCATCAAATATCAACAATAGAAGAGCGGGAGGAATTTAAGAAACAACTGAGGACAGTTGTCAAGAGGTGGGGGAGGGGATAAAAGGAACCCCCCAACGAATAAACAACCCCACAGCATCAACAACCCCTCTAAACACTCTCAAATAACTCCCAAAACTCTACAAAATTCACACAACTTTAATTTTTGAAACACTTCTAAACTTTTCAACATGGCCGCCAATATTTACATATTGGCAACCATTTCAAACATGCAATAAACTACACCGGAACCACGTGGCCTTCACAAACAACTGTCAACCACGTGGTACACCTGGGAAAAACGCCGAAGGCTAGTCAAGGACGTTCAGAAGAAAAATCAAGAGCCATAAAAGGGTCAGCAAAAGAAAAACACCGTGCTCCCCTTTATTATGGACGAACGTCATTGACCATGCTGTTGACAGTAGAAGGATAGAAAACTTCAAAGAGACAATTGCTCTGGGGGCCAGACCAATGCACTGGGACTTCAAAGAAAAAAAACAAACAACAAAAACTGCTGGCCATAAACAAATAAAAAAGGAAGAAAATCAGTTTTGAAGATTTTGTGAGAGCGGACACCTTCAATTAAAAAATAAAATTGAAGAACCTGTCACCCTCTCAATTAAGATCGAATTGTGGGACACCAACTCCTGCCCCACTCCCCCCTAAAAATAATAACAAACAGCAAGGTACATTAGTAACCTTGCTGACCTATTCTTTCCAAAAAAGGCATTAAGGAAAAGAAGGGGAGAAAGTTAATGGGCAACTTCACACCTCGGTGTGAAATAAAATAACGGCCCTTCCCCCTCGAGATTCCTTAGTCCTTTTGTTTATCTAAAAATTAAGAAAGTGACCAAACTTGGTCAATTACCACTCGATTTGCTCTCTTCAAAGTAGCACTCGTTTTTGTTCATCTCTTTATGCTCGATCTTCTTCAATCATCAAATCTTCAATCTACTTCTGTGCCAAGTTCCAAATTTTGATTTCGAACTTCTTCAGTTTTGTTGTCAATCCAAAGCTTGAGTACCACCTTCAAGCCTTTGAACTCACGTGCAGTGCATCAGGCCTTCAGAACTCTTTGGACCTCTTGAAATAATAACAGAGTGATCGGGGACCGATTTCTGTTATTATTTGGAAGTAACCACCAGCAGCGGGACTTTTGAAAAAGTAAGAACTTTCTAACTCTTAAGAAATATGCCAGGTAGAGGCTCATGGAGAGGAGGCAGAATGATGTCTGCCTCTTCTAGTGAAGATGAGACGGAGAGTGGAACGGCGGGGACCGCTGAACCCCTCTCTCAATCTACCTGCCAGCTACAAAGGGCGGGCGCCGCCAGTGCGCCAATAACAAGAAGAGAGTCGCCAAACACAATAGATAGGCGCCGCACCTCCTCCGAACCGGAGAATTTTCACCGGCGTGGGGAGAAGCGCCTAAAAGCAAGCTTCAAGCGACCTGCCAATGTCGGGCGCGAAGGGAAGCCTGCTGCTCCAAGCAGCATCGTCCCCTTCGACGTCACGACATCAAAACACTACTGGGAGGAGCGGGAAGACCGCATCGATATTAATACAATGGCATGGGGGGTTAACCAGGCGTTCCGCGATAGCATCGCGCCTGGTCAACCCATTCCGGGTGGAACTGAAGCAAGAGGGAAGCGTGGGGGAGGTGGATCTGTGCCCTCCCCCCTCGAAGACCTCCACTTGGAGATGCAGAGGGAGGCTGCCCTTCGCCAGGCAGCCAGAGATAAAAAGGAAGGGGAGGACAATCTGGCGTACCTCCGTGCGGTTTGCGCCCGCCTTGTCGAGCTGGGCTTACCGTGTACGGCGCAACTCCCGAAGGAGGAGCTCCTGCAAATCGAGGCCCGACTCCAAGAAGCCGCCCAAGTTACGTCATCGGCCACGTCATCACCTCCATCCTCAAACTCGCCAGCAACCCTGACAACTGGCCTCTCCACACCTCCTTCTCCACCCATAACGCCACCAGAGCCTTTCCAACACTGCTCACCGGTGCCGTCAATCACTCCGCCGCCTCCTCCTCATACACCATTATCGTCACCACCAACCTCCCGATGTGCCACGCCTCCACGCAGCGAGGCCGCCACACCAACTCCGACTCCAAAGCTACCTTCCATAGTGGTGGTTCCCCAACCTGTTCGTGTTCAGGTTCCCACTGGGGCTCGCCCCAAGGAGCCTCAACAGTCCTACAGGGGCCACCACTCTTCTCGAGACTCTCTTCAACGGCCACAACCACGTCGCTCTTCGCCACGTGGTTCCCATCTTTCGCCCCGACGCCGACCCGACGGAAGAAGTCAGCAGGAACAACGTGGTTCCTCTGGACGCGGCCCTCCGCCGCGTAATAACTTCGACCCAAGGGTCAGGCAAGACCTACAGGATCACCGAGTCCAACTGGACCGCGACCATCGCTATGAAACTCGGGGCCCTCCTACTTGGGTCCCGCGTCGCTCTCCTCCTCCGCCACCTCCGGGCCGCCCTTCTGGACAACCTACGCCTACACCTTTGATGCCGCCACCTTCCGCAGAGCGTGCCGCGTTCTTGAAAAAACAGAAGGCCATCACAAACCTTCTGCAAGACGTCATGCGACAGGGAGGTGACCCCATGGAAGCACTGGGCCGTGCACCAGGAAGTGCCAAGCCACTGGAGGCGCTGAGCAGGAAGTCGGCATCGAAGCGACTACGTCAGCGGGCCCGCGATATGGCCCGGTCCGCCTTGCGCCATGCCAGGCCTATCACGGGCGCATCAGTTTCTTTGGAACCTGCGGCTCCAACACCATCCCGACCAGCCGCACCGCCCACTGTACCCCATGCCGGGGCTACTCTGGGGCGGTTACCGCTGGATCATCCGTTCCGTGCAGCCACCTCCGGCGAGAGGTTGCTCAACAATCGGTGGGTCACTTGGCAGCGCGAAGTGCGCTCTGCCAACACCCTTTACATAGGACACTTCTCTTTGGAGGAAGGGTTTCCCCGTCTGGACCTCCCTCCCCGGGAGCGATATGTCGTGGGACTCTCCCGCCTAACAAGTGTCCTCATCACCATCGTCTTCCCAAGAAGACGGATTGTTGAAACCACCAGTTTCGCCGGAGATGCCATCGATGAAGCCACGGAAGCCCTTTTGGGAGCTTTCGTCAACTCCGTCTTTAGACTGCCAGCTGGACAGACGTTCCGTACCAGCCGTCACTACATTCCGGAACCGGATCCTCGTTACCGAATCGCCGTCTTATGGGACGCCGCTTGGGCTACCTTGTACAACAAGCGGTCCTCCCGCAAGATTATCGGGGACCGGGACATCTTCAATATCTTCCACCGGGATCTACCTGACGACCAGGGGCAATGGCTGTCTGCCGCATCCAGCTACCGATGAGGCCAGGTCCGGCGGGATTACCCCCCCGTACGGTTCATGGACCCAGGATCCTCCCCACCCTCCGCAGCAGGGATAGCTGCGCGCCACATGTACTCATGTGGTTGCCACCCATCCGGGTGGCATTATCGAAAAATTTATAAAAAAATAAAATACGTTGCAACTGTTCTTTTCTTTTTAGATTTCAATAGCGGCTCGCCACTCAGCGAGCATTAATTATCTTTGTTTTATGTTTTCAGCCTTTTCCAATTTTTAAGGGCGCTGACACTTCGGTGCCAGTGCCTTTCCATAACCACCTCTGTACACGGTAAGTCCTCAGCCACCCAGGTCTCCCCGCTGCGTAACTTGAAAACCTTCCACCCTTGGCTGGAGTACGAGGACGTACTCCAAGCAAAGTTGGAGGGTATGTAACACCCTGTAAATCGTGATCCCGCCAAAACCATAGCCTGGGGGGTAAACAACTCTCAACCGTCCCTCCCTCCTCTCTGACTCACCTTTCTGACTCATGCCCAAGTGGCGGATTGATACATAAAGGACCATGGTCACTTGGACCTGGTTACACCTCGCAGGTGTACACAGGTCCAAGGTATAAAAGGACCATGTTCCTCTTTGTTCCTCAGTTCTTTCCTTTGCCTGTTTTTGCGATACATTCCAAATCATGGGCCTGAGGATTTCCAGTTAGTATATTACTATTCACCCTTGTATCTGTACTTCTTACAAGGAATGAATAAAAGTGTTGTAACAAGAAGTAGCGTTGTCTCTATGTTTATGTAAATAACTTCTCTTCAGAGGCCGGAGGTTTCATAGGGCAGGAGCTATACGATTCTCAGCAGCTACAACATCTTCTCTAGTCGGAATACCGATGGAGAAGATGTATATCAGCATCAACCGGAAGAGAGAGAGATGGCCGCCACTCTCCTGCATTGATTTCACCCCCATGCAGAAGAGTGACTTCAATCTATCTCCATCCAGCTCTCTCTACAGCTCGGATCTTCTCTGTGCAGGTGTCATACTGCTCAGAGAAGAAACGAAAAGTAGAAAATGTCATCTAAAGGTTGGTAATAAAATATTGGTTGATGTCAAAAGCTCACATTATATACACACACATATATATATATATATACATATATATACACACACATATATATATATATATACACACACACATATATATATATATATACACACACATATATATATACACACATATATATATATACACACATATATATATACACACACATGTATACACACACATGTATACACACACATATATACACACATATATATACACACATATATATACACACATATATATACACACATATATATATACACATATATATATATATATATATATAGATGGCGGAGCCATCCGAACCTGCCAGTAACCACTAGCCAGGTCCAGAACTTCGGTCCGGAACTTCGAACTGGACAACGAATCGAGCGCATCATCGATGCGAAGCAACGGATAATGATCCAGCAGAGTCTGGGCATTCAGTTTCCGGTAGTCCATGCAAAAACGAAAGCCACCATCCTTCTTGCGAACAAGCAAGATAGGGCTCGCGTAGGGACTACGCGAAGGTCGGATAACCCCTGCATCTAACTTCTTCGCCACCTCTTCTCTCTTAATCGCCCTGGCCGCTGGAGCGGTCGGTTGCCCACCGGTATCAATTGTATGTTCGACAAGAAAGGTTTCACCCAACTACGTATTGTCAAACGCGAAATGATCCCGGCTTTCCAGCAGGAACTCTCAAAGCTGTCTCGCCTCTTCAGGCTTTAGATTGGGACCAATCTTAAGACACTCTTCGAGAGTGGGAGCCGTCGTCACATTGAGGACCCGGCGTCCGTTTCCGGACGCCCCTCTCAACTTTGACAATACCTCCCCTTGTCGAACCGTCGCCTGAGTGGGGTCTCCTCCTCTCAACTCAGACGGCTCTTCCAGCCCTACCACAAGGGCAGCCTCCACAGCTTGAGCCGTGGCTACACCTTCTCCTGTTTCCAGGGCACCCATTGCCCTGGAAACAGGAGAGGGTGGGTCTGGCTTGAGAACGTTGGGAGTGCACCCATTGCACTCCCCATGTTCTCAAGCCAGATATCGTACATACCAAGCCGGTTGGCTGCAGCAATACCTGCCACTGCCAACACACCACATCCACCTAAGGCTTTCCGGTGTGACTCCACGAGAAGCAGCTGGCCAGGGCCGGCATGCTCTACCATGTCTTAGAAACCAAAGACTTCCCAGGCACAGCAGGAGGTATGGGCGCACCAACACCTCCTGCCTGCTCGATGACAGTACGATCCAGCACCTCACCACTAGGCATATAGGGTGAGGGGGCAAACCAGCGATCCAGCTGGCTGCACACAGCCTCCAATGTGGAGCATCGCGTTGGAAATACCATACTGGTAACTTCCGGGTCCGCAGACCGTGCCAGAGGCACACCTGCCTTACGCACGACATCCACATACTTGGAGATCGCCCGGAGGTACGTCCCTCGTTCAGAACTCTGACCATAACACGCACCTGCGTTTTGAAGCATAACCGGTCGCTCACCACTCAGTTCGGTGGCGACCGGCAGCAGTTTAACGAAGATTTCTCCTCGTCCTCCACGAGTCGGTAGTAGAACTGGCCATCACGGATGGTGGCCAGGGACTTGCGACCCTCCAGCCACACTGGTGCTAAGCTAGGCGTTGGCAGGAGCATCTGGCTTTCGCCAGGCAACACTGGCGACTTGTCCTCTGGCCTTTGGACAATCCTTTTTTAGATGACCCATCTGGTTGCACCCATAACTAGCACCCAGTCGCCAGAGCCAATCCCCATTACGGTCCGTACTTCAAGGCGTTGCCGCCGGCTGACCACCAGAACCTGCCTTCTTGCCTCCGGATTTGGCTACCGCCTTGTCCGACTTAGACTGAGCAGTGGCCTTCGCACCCGGTTGGTTCGAAGATGAAGCCCTGGCAGAGCTCCAAGAGCTAGCTGTGGAACAAGGGGTCTGAGCGCTAGCCAGGTCTCCTGTGCCCACTCTAGTACGGGCAGGTAATTTACCTACCAAAAGCAAATCGGCTTCCACAAGCCGTGCCTTCCTGGCATATTCTTCGACCGTACCGGCCTTACAACCGATCAACTGATCAGTGATGGCCACCAGGAGTTTCCGTTTGAAGCGTATCAGCCGACAGCTCTCGTCTTCGCCCGGAGACACTTGGTCAGACAGTTCCAAGAACCGCCAATAGAACGCCTGCACAGACTCGGTAGCCCCCTGTTTCATCGTTTCGAATTCGCCGAAAAAAAGGCGAGCCTGGTTACTTGTGCTGAAGCGGCTACGCATAGCGTTCTTCAGCTCAGTCCAGGTCAGGTCTAAAAGAGTTTCCACCAAAGTGGCGTAGTACTCCTCCGCCGGACCATCCAGCAGAAACGTGAAGAAACTGCATCGGGACTCGTCCGTCCAGCGCTGAGCTCGAGCCTTTGCTTCGAACTTGCGGAGAAAAGGTGCCAAGTCCTCTCTGCCGACATAACGAGCAAAAGAGTGGACCGGGTTAAAGAACCCGAACGCCTGGACCTCCGCTGGAACCGCTGGAGCGGGCATCCAAGCAGCGGCACTAACCCTGCGATGTTGCCTGCTCCGGTCCCCCAAAACGTCAGACTCGGACTCATCTTCCGAGGGTACCGCCATGTGAACCCTCGGTTGCTGTCCAGGTGCGGGAGGAACTCCCCGGCCAATTCCCCAAGGAGATGGCCTGGGTGCTTCCCATGGAGGTACCAGCCTGGCCTGTACCGGCGGGGCCTCCCTCCATGCACCTACACGCACGGGTGACAGTGAAAATCGAGGATTTACTCTTGATTCAATCACCGACCGGGACAGCCGTCCTTCCAACTGAATAACATCTATCCCGTAAACGATCTCCACGAGTTGCTGCTCAGAGAGCGTGGCCAAAAAGGCCCATCCCTCCCGTGCAGTCTCGTGCAGGATTTCCACAAGGTCCTGAAGGAGTTGACCGCCATGTCCATCCGGAAGGGCGGCGGTGGAAACTTGGACACTCGGCTGTGGCCAATCGCCATTCCCTAAAAGATTACCATCGGATCCAATGTCTTCCGCACCGTGATCCATTCATCCCGGGAATCTCCATCCACGCTACTGGTTCGTTCTCCTGTCTCCAGGGGAACTCCGCCTTCCGCCCCAAAGAACGGTCGACGATGCGGCCACGTGACTCCAACCCCGCATCTGCTCCAATTTCCCGACCTTACGTCGGTACTTTTGGGGTTGGCTCCATTTTTCACTGTGCTTCTACGGTCAAATCTGGACAAAACCACCAGCCAGCGGGTTTCCACCGTCGAAAACGGTAAATTCACAGACAAAAGTCCATAAAATACCGGAACAAACAGATGGAACCGTGCGCAACCGCGGTATCATGGACAAAAGTCTGTGTCGCACGGTAATGAACGGTCAGAGTTCGACTTTACCGGTTTCTACTAAGGTCTAACGGACGGAAGTCCGTTCCCCACGATGTACTTCGTGGTAAAAGCTTACCTACAACTTTCTACTGTGGTTTAACGGACAAAAGTCCGCAACCCACGGTGTACTCACGATAAAAATACCTGCTTACCACTTTCTACCAGGGTACCACAGACAAAGTCCCCACCCCACAGTGTACTTGCGGTAAAATCACTGTACACCAAATAAAACCACAGTACCACGGACCGAAGTCCGCTCCCCACGGTTATTAACGGTAAAAGTACGGTAAAACTTTACCGTTAACCGTGATACAACGGACCGAAGTCCGAACCACGGTACCGTAACGGTAAAGTTCGGTGCAACAATGATTTCCGTGGCTGTCCCACGGACCAAAGTCCACGCCCAGCTGCGTACTCACACTGCACGGTGATTCGACCGACTAAACGGTCGAATCCACGGTAAATAACCGTGCGAGACGGGGTACAGGTACCCAGCACCCCCACCAATTGTAATGTCCCGCCAGACCGTTACAATACCCGGTAGGTTAAAAACAAAAACTTACCGTGAACTGGCTCCTTCACAGGGACGGGACCACACCCATAGCCGCCTCTCCCACGGTGAACCTTGGGATGTGTCGGCTCCAAGGAGCCACCCACGACAGACACGACGAAAGACCACGCCGCCACGCCGAGAATATCGCGGTAGAACAGCAGTTCTACCGCAAGCTGACACGTGCTACCGGCCGAAATAGGACGGTGATGGACGGTGGAGTTTACCCCAAACTGGAAACTTACCCTCCCGCGGTAACACCCTAAATAAATGACACGACACAGTAAATGTAGATGAAATAGTGTTTAATTTACACTTACGGTGAACGAAACGATGGCAATGAGCCAGGCAGGCACTATACAATATAAAGGCCACAGGCCAAAAAGAACAAAACAAGACCAAACGCCGGACAGTGAAGGTCTCCTTGACCACCACCCACAGGTCTTTTCAGGTCTCAAGCTCACAACACTGCCCATATCCTGTGGCTGACCAGGCCACAGGAAACCTCCAGGCAACTCCACCTGGAGGGGACAGAGGTCACTTCTGACCTCTCACCCATCGACTTCATGGTGAGAGGTCTGCTGGCACCAAAATGGCGTCCATCCTAACAGGCTACTGTAGCTTTCAGGTAGCCACAGGAAATTCATCTGCTCCATCAAAATTTTTCAAATGGAGCAGACCAGGTTGCCACACATAACAGCTTTAAGAAAATACACTGCTTCGTAAATTACACTCATATTTATTGTGAAATTTTGAAAAAATAAAGATAAAAGTACATAGTTTCACAGTCAGGCATTGGTTTTAATAGTCTAAAACCTCAGAGGAAGCCTTTTGCATCTGAAAGGCCGGGGCCTCCATAGACAAGAGGTTATAGCAGGGCTAAGACGGATGACTTTCCAGCCTAGACAGTTTGGGGTTTTGGTACTAGGAATTACACTTCCTTTCGACGTATCTTCTGGCTTAGATTTTGCATCATTGGATGCACTAGATTCAGAGGAGTCAGTCTCCCAGATTATCCTCCTCCAGCAATCTGAAAGTGGGAATGTTTGGCTTCAAGTTATCCATATGAAACTGGCCTGTTACAGGTTGTTCACCATACTTCAGATTAATACCAACTGCCAAGAATAATGGCTGGTCTGGCCATTATATACCCTAAGGGAATTTCACCTGGGGGACAGTGCACACACCTGACCTCACCCATAAAAACCTATGGTGAGACACAGCATGGCATTTACCTTTCTGCCTATCACGTGCAGCCTAGCAGACAGCCATCGGGAAATTTATCTACTCCATGAAATTAAGACCAGGCTGTCACATAAATTATGCCATCAACAAAATAAGACAATGGACAGCAGAGTTGATTGGAAGTTTTATAATACACAAAAAGTGAATACACACTTAAATTTTAAAAATTAGTCACAACTTATATTACTCAGAAAATGTATTCATTGTTCTAGTTAGGGATCAGAATACAAGGATGGACATATGAACGGATGAACAATGTACAGTAACTATAAAATCCAAAACAGAATGCACATTGAATTGGATGAACATTATACTACCATGGATGAACACCTACCATAGCTTACGTTGTGTTAAATTAATTTGATTATTTTAAATTAGGCTTTTTGCAGGAGGTCCAATGGCATAGCAGGGTACAGATAGTTATCCTTGCCTTGAGCACAAAATAGGCTGGCATTGGCACTAGATAACGGTAAGTCCTTTCACAGCTTTCTCGTAAATCACTAGCATGACTATCGTAGAATTCTGAAAAATCTATAATTAAAAGTATCCTTTGCGGTTTTTGTTTATAAAATGATTTTGGGCACCCAATAACAAATAAGATTAACCATTCACCTTTATTTTTCTGAAAACTTTGAAGAATATTTAATAAAGATTAAATATTAAACTAAAAAATTTTAACTACACATGACGAGAATTGCAAGATAATCAGGCGACTAACTTAATAGAAAACTACAAACGATCTTACCAATATATCGGAATCTCCACATACATCTAACGAGCCTCGTACGTTAAAGTTATGTTTTAGATTTTCTTTTCAACAAAGCGCATTACAAAACCATTGCCTAACTGTGACCCTACGTACTTATATCATTATTTTCTTCAAGGTTTCACAATAATTGCACAAGTAATTTAAGAAAAAAAAAACAGTAGAAGAACTTACTGATGCAGTGATTTGCCATGTGAAAGTTTCGACTGCTGACCTCTGGGTGGGCCACCGTTTTGTGGTATGTCCAAACAGCGCCTCTGGTAGTAGTTACCAGAGGCGCTGTTTGGTCATACGATTGATTTTAATTTAATCAAAATGTGGACCGCCTTAAAAGGGAAAAAATTGCAGAAATTGCAGAAATACCGATAGGAAATTGCAGAAACTACAAAAATCCAATCAAAATAAGTAAAAATTAATAGGACATTGCACAAGCTACAGCAATTCAATGAAATAGAGTAATATTAATAAAATTGCAGGAAACGCAGAAATCCATTGATAATGAGTAATTCGAGATATGAAATTAGAGGAACTGCAGAAATCCATTCAAAATGGCTAATGTTAAAAAGAAATTGCAGAAAACGTAGAAATCAATTTCAAATGATTAAAATAAGAAATTACAGAAACAAGCACAAATCCATTCAAAATATGCTACATTAATAAGACAATGCATTAAGTCCATTTATAATTAGTAAAATTATTAAGAAAATGCAGAAATCTACTTAAATGAGTAGAATTAATAAAAAAAACTTTGCAGAAACTTTAATTTTCCTAAATTTTGAATGGATACAAGCATGTCTGCAAGTTCGGCAAATTCTTATTAATATTACTCATTTTGAATAGATTTCAGTAATATATTAATTTTATTCATTTTGAATATAATTTTTGCAGTTTCTGTAATGTTCAAATCACCCCTCCAGCCTAGTTAATGAACAGAAGTTCCCATCGACCTCGATATTTCTGATTTCCGACATTGCTCCCAAAATTCATTCCCATGATTCATTTGTTGATTTTTTTCGATTACGTTTTATTAAATATGGCTTAAACACGATATTATACCTATAGGAAAGTCGAAATCTCCCTGTTCATGACTAAGATGCGGAATAACCTTAACAACGATGGTTGTGCCTTTCCCCATCTCAAGCTGGAGCTTTCGCGGAGAATTTGGCACGTCAAATAGAGTGGGAATTGCAGTCCATATTAATCTATTGCGTGACTGCGCGTTCATGAACTGCGAATCCTCGAAGTGGGCGGAACATAAGGCTCGACTTCGGTGCAACTTGTCCGCAGAGACATTCATAAGTTCTGGACGGTTGCAATTCTCCAACCACTTCTTGCACCTGTTTCATAGTACGGTATAACATTAGGCTTTGCATTATAATAAGCACTGTGAATACACTCCTTTTGTCCTTACCGTACTTGGTCTTTAGGGAAGCCAAAAAACGACAAACTTGGACACTTTCCTCTGGAATTGCTACAATTCGGCGCCGAACAGTACTGAGTATGGGCCATTTCCTGATTGAAATATCTATATCTTTGCTATTCCACCGCACAAAAATATGAAGCTCTCTTTCCAGTGTCTACAACTAGTAATGGGAAATATATCGATAATTTATGGATATATCGATATATCGGGTCACACTAAAACACGGAAACGGATAAAAACTGACGGAAAAGTGAGGAAAACACTTGCAAACAAACGGAAAAGCCCGGGAAACACTCACAAACACAAGGAAAAGCGCGAAAAACACAAACACACGGAAAAGTGCACAAAACACTTACAAACACATGGAAAAGCGCGGAAAATATTTACAAAAACACGAAAAAGCGTGGAAAACATTTACGAAGACACGAAAAAGCGCGGAAAACATTTACAAACACGAAAAAGCGCGGAAACATTTACAAACACACGAAAACACGTGGAAAACACAAACAGAGAAGCGCGGAAAACACTTAAAAACACGGAAAGGTGCGGAAAACACTTACAAAGACCCAGGAAGCACAGATTACACTTACAAACACATTGAAAAGTGAGGAAAACACATACAAACACATAGAAAAGTGCAGAAAACACAAACACGGAAAAGTGTGGAAAACACATGCAAACACGAAAAAGTGTGGAAAACACATGCGAAGACAGATAAGCACGGGAAACAGAAGCACACGGAAAGGTGCGAAAAGACTTAGAAACATTGAAAAAGATAGCAAACAATTATAAGCACTTCTTGCCAACTGGCTAAACATACATGAAAGTACTTTAAAATGTTTACAACATGTGTGATGACCCCATCAGTTTTTGCTGGTAACATTGACTATGACGTTACACTCTGATGTCATTGTCTGTTTCTCTCCTCTATGTCACCTCTTACTTCTTGGAAATGAGAATGAATACATTGTACATGAGGTTGCTATAGCAATGATATGTTATGTATTCTGCTTAAGGATTAAACAGGGTTTCTTAAAGCTTATTCTTTTGTGATTTTTTTTGCCGACAATTGAAAACAAAGCTTCAAACTTATTTTCTTTGCTATGCAAAATCAATAAAATATTGAAAAATATTTTATTGATATTGCATAGCCCAACATTGGAACATAAAGCCTGGAAAATTGTCCAATGTTGAGCATAGTAATTGAGTATTTTGATGTTTTTGTGGTCACCATAGCATAACATTGGGACCCAGAATGTTCTATTAATTTGCATATTGTGTAATGACTGGCCAACTTATGTCACATGACCAGTGTTTGCATGTGTGGCAACCTGGTCTGCTCAATTTTAATTTTTTTGATTGAGCAGACGAATTCCCTATGGTGGTCTGCCTGACAGCTACAGTACTCTGTTAGGACGGACGCCATTTTGGTGCCAGCAAGCCTCTCACCATGAAGTCTATGGGTGAGAGGTCAGATGTGACCTCTGTCCCCTCCAGGTGGAGTTGCCTGGAGGTTTCCTGTGGCCTGGTCAGCCACAGGATCTGGGCAGTGTGTTGTGGGCAGCTCTAGTGACTAGACCTGTGGGTGGAGGTCTGGGTAACCTCCCCTGTCCGGCGTGTGGTCTTTGTTTTGCCTTGTCTAGCCAGTTCTGTAAATATCACTGTCATCATTTTATCCATCGTTTCGTCGTAAGTGTAAATAAACACTTTGTCATCTTTTATTTATACTTGTGTTGTGTATTTATTGGGGGGTTTACCGTGAGAGGGTGGGTTTCCGGTTTGGGAAACTTCACCGTCCATTTCGACCTCTTTCGGCCGGTAAATCATGTCGGCTCGCGGTGAAACTGGAGTTTCACCGCAATATTCTAGGCGAGGCGGCATGTCACCGTCGAGGGAGCTCCGCGCCGACACCACCCAAAGGGTACACAGTGCGGAGTGGTAACTACGGGTACGGTCCCATCCCCGTCGTCGGAGCTTGGTTGACGGTAAGTTTTTACGTTGGTGCGTTTCGTGGGCGTTTTAATTTACCGGGTATTGTGATAGTCCAGGCGGGACGTTACAATTGGTGGAGGCGCTGGGTACCTGTACCCCGTCTCTCGCACGGTTAAATACCGTTGATTCGACTGTTTAGTCGGTCGAATCACCGTACGGTGAGAGTACGCCACTGGACACGGGCTTTGGTCCATGGAACGGCGGCAGAAACCACCGTTTACCGCACTTTACCGTTGGGTTACCATGAGGCGGACTTCGGTCCGTTGTATCGCAGTTAACGGTAAAGTTTACCGTATTTTTACCGTGATACCGTGGGGAGCAGACTTCGGGACGACTACGGTCCGTGGTACCGTGGTTTTCGGTGGTGCACGGTGTTTTACCGTAAGTACACCGTGGGGTGCGGACTTTGTCTGTGGCACTGCGGTCGAAAGTGGTAAAAGGTCGGTTACCGTGAAGTACACCGTGGGAAACAGACTTTTGTACGTTATACTGCGGTAGAAACCTGTAAACTCAAACTCTGACTATTCTTCACCGTAGGACACGGACATTTGTTCGTGATACCGCGGTTTCGCACGGTTCCATCCGTTCGTTACGGTATTTTACAGTCTTTTGTCCGTGAATTTACCGTTTTCGACGGTGGAAATCTGCTATCTGGTGGTTGTGTCCAGATTTTACCATTAATTTACGGTGAAAAATGGAGCCAACCCCGAGAGTACTGACGGAAGGTCGGGAAATCGGAGCAGACGTGGGTTTGGAACTACGCAGCCGCGTAGTCGACCGTCCCCTTGGGGGCGGAAGGCGGAGTTCCCCTGGAGACAGGTGAACATGGCGGCAGCGTAGACAGTGATCTCCCGGATGAATGGGTCACGGTGCGGAAACGCCGCAGTGACATTCTTCCAGGAGAATACCCGTTATAAGACAGTGGATCCGATGGTGATCTCATTGGGGAGGGCGATCGGCCACAGCCGATTGTCCAAGTTTCTACCGCCGCCCGTCCGGTTGGATGTGGCGGTCACCTCCTCCGGGACATGGTGGAAATCCCGCATGAGACTGCATGGGAGGGCTGGGCCTTTTTGGCTGGGCTGTCCGAGCAGCAGCTCATAGAGATTGCTTACGGGATAGATGTCCTTCGGTTGGAAGGACGGCTGTCCCGGTCGGCAATTGAGCCGAGGGTGGATCCTCGGTTTTCACTGTTGCCCATGCGTGACGGCGCACGGAAGGAGGAACCGCTTGTGCAAGTCAGGCTGGTACCTCCGCGGGGAGCACCCAGGCCATCTCTTAGGGGATGGGCCGGGGAGTTCCTCCCGCACCCGGACAGCAGCCGAGAGTTTACCTGGTGATACACTCTGAAGCTGAGTCCAAGTCTGACGTTTCGGGGAACCGGAGCAGGCACCCTAGCAGGGTTAGCACCGCTGCTTGGATGCCCACTCCAGCGGTTCCTGCGGAGGTTCAGGCGTTTGGGTTCTTTAACCCGGTCCACTTGTTTGCTCGTTACGATGGCAGAGAGGACTTGTAACGACCCGACTAGGTCGCTACAATGACCTACGGTAAATTTCGCTAACTTACCGCCGTTGACCCTCCTTGGGACGGGTCGAAGCGCTGGCCAGCCCTCCTCTTGCACCCGTCCGTGCCACGGGTAGTGCCGATCGGAGGATCCTCCCCGCCGCAAGTTGTGGTAACCTGGTCTGCTCCAATTTTAATTTTGATGGAGCAGACGAATTTCCCTATGGTGGTCTGCCTGACAGCTACAGTCGGCTGTTGGGACGGACGCCATTTTGGTGCCAGCAGACCTCTCACCATCTATGGGTGAGAGGTCAGAAGTGACCTCTGTCCCCTCCAGGTGGAGTTGCCTGGAGGTTTCCTGTGGCCTAGTCAACCACAGGATCTGGGCAGTTGGTTGTAGGCTGTGAACCAGACAGGACCTGTGGGTGGAGGTCAAGAGGACCTCCATTGTCCAGCTCATCTCTGACTTCATCTTTTGTTTGCCTTTGGCCATTTGGCCTTTATTTGTACATATTTATGGGGGCTTGGCTGGTAAAAGAATACCAGCCAAGTTGTGTAAATATCACTGCCTTCGTTTTCATCGTTATCATCAAAGTGTTAATTAAACACTGTTTTAATTATCTTGCTTTGTGTCGTGTCTTTTCTTGGGGAGTACCGCGTGGGAGGGTGGGATTGCCGGTTGGGGAATCACCACCGTCCTGTTACCGACTTGTTTCGGCCGGTACTTGTGTCGGCTCGCGGTAGAACTCCAGTTCTACCGCAATATTCTCGGCGAGGCGGCGGTCTTTCGTCGTGTTTCACCGTCGGGAGAGCTCCGCGTCGGCACCACCCAAGGGGTGCACCGTGTGGAGAGGCGGCTACGGGTACGGTCCCGTCCCCGTCGTCGGAGCTCTGGTACCGGTAAGTGCGAGCGTTTTTGTAATTTGTTTACCGGGTATTGTAACGGTCCGGCGGGACGTTACAAAGTCGACGGACGAATGACCGCCGAACAAGACGAGGAATCCACGGCAAATCCCCGATGGATCTTACCGTGGATAAACCGCGCGCGAAGAACCGGCCGACATGCCGGAAAACATGACGGAACAGGACGGTGATGGTGACGGCGTTTCCCCACACCGGAACCCCCACCCTCCCCGCGGTAACTTCCCCAGTATATTTAGGCAATAAGACACGGACACCAGTGGTTGAGTGAAAATAACGTTGATGATTTATTCTACAAGAATAAATGATAAATAAAACACTCACTGTTAAAGAGATGGCAATTGATGAATCTCCTGGCTAATTCAGCCAGGAAAAAGAGGTCATTAACCTCTACAACAAAACAAAGGCAAAAGATGAATGGTGGCCATCTTGGCCACCTGTTGAATATGATGAGAGCAACAAGTACATCTGCACACATCAAGGGTTCTCTTTCCACTGTCCAGATATAATGGCCGCCACCATATATATCACCCCCAGGCTGCTCCACCTGAGGGAGGACAGGGACCCTTGCTGGCCATTTTGTCGTCTGCCTGGCAACCAATTTACAAGTGCCTAGCAGACGACATGGGAATTTAGCCATGGGAATTTGGCCTTGCTGGCCATTTAGTTCTGCTCCAAAAAGGAGCAGAACCGGGTCGTCACAATCCTCTCAACTTCCCTGATCCGCCCCGGGATCAGGTCGGCTGAGCCAGCAAGGATTGCGCCCATGACCCCCACTCAGTTTCAGACTGATTTCTTCGGTGGTGGATTCATCGGAGCCACCATCCACTCTGACATCCACCGACGTATCCACCACGAACACATCCGGGTGTTTCTGCACCCGAGACCGAGATCAAAATCAGTTCCCCTGAGTCTTAACACCTCTTGCTGTCGAAACGCTTCAACGGCAAGAGTGTCAAGTTGCGGACTCTGACGAAGAGTCCGACTTGTCAGAAGGTCTACGAGGGCGGCCGCGGGATCGGACACGCTACCTCGCAGAGGGTGGGTGACAAATTCCCCCACCATTCCTTCCAAGTCGCAGCCAAGGAGATGCTGGACGTATGGGGCCGTGAGCTGGGCTATACGTACGAGCCCAGCTCCTGTCCCCACCACGTCTAGAACAGCAAAGCATCTCCTTACCGGGTTTACGACCAGCAACACCGGATAGTTCGTACTGCCAAATGCCAGCACATATCGCATGGCAAATGATGGCAACGACGGCATCCACGGAACTGGGAGTGGCTCCCCCAGACGATAGTATCCGTGGTCTTGGTACCCCTCCATTCCCAGCTGGTCCTGCCACAGACCAAGCCGGTTATTCAGAAAGACCTCTCCTTCTGAATACGGAGGCTCTGCACCAAAGTGTCGACCCTCGCCCTCGGGCTCAGGAGACTTGGCTCTTTCCTCCGGTCCTAGGGCCGCAAAGACCCCATCCTCAGGACCCGGAGAGAAGGGTGTCCTTCCTACGGAAGGCACGGGACAACGTTTCACGGGAACGTCATTCTTCCCCGCCGGGCTGCCCCCACCGCTAGGTAACGGTGAGCTGACCCGGTGGAGAATTCCCACCGACCGGACTGATAAGTTCGGTACCACCACCACCTTCGGGGAGGATGAAGGTATACCGAGAACAACGTCTCGCATTGACCTATCATCCATCCGCGACATCGTACTCTGACGGGTATGGTGCGGTTGGCTCCCGGCCGACACGGTCGCACTGTGTCGGGACTCCTCCTCCTCCGTCCCGATACTTCCACCACCACCAGTCCCCTGGGACCCACGGGTGGAAGCTTTCGGACCTCCCTTCTTCTCATGATGGGCCTTCTTGCCCTTCTTTTTCTTTTTCTTCTTCTTTTTCTTCTCATTAGAAGAAGGTTGACCGGGCTGGGAGCTGGATGCAACGAAGCTCACAGACTTACCGGGCCGGTCAGTCTTAGGAGTGTGGTTAGCCCCCTTCGATTGACCGGACTTACTAGTCGCAGACTTTCCAGCTGAAGCTGTACTAGTCTTTGAACTAGTTCCCGTAGACGAACCGACGGTCGAGGATGCTCGTGTCGCCACAAAGCGTCCCTTTCCGTCCCGGGGAAGATTTCTCTTCTCCGGGGCAAGGGTCGGCTGACCCTTGCCACCAACAGGTTTAACTGCTGCACCCTGGTGAGGTGCCTTAGCAGCTTGTACCGCCCCCTTTGGGCGATACCGGCGGCATCCGACTCCAACAGCTCTCCATCACCCGGATGCAAAGAGCTGAGGGAGGAGGAACCGCTGCCACCCCCGCCAGTTTCTTCCTTCTCCTCCGTGGCTACCTGAAAAAGATCAAAAAATATGGTGAGAATTTGACCTATTACGGTAGGAAACATTTTCCACGGTCCAAAACCGCGAAAAAATGTTTTCCGGCCGGGCAGGCACCGTGGTCCATGGCCAAAGCCGTTCCCAACGGTAATTGCGCGGTCGGAACCGGCCAAAAACATTTTTGGTCGGTCCAAAACCCGTAATTCCACGTTCGGTATCCTGGGCGGTGATTTCCACGGTACTTCACCGTAGAAAATCCCGTTTCCACCGTGCATATCCCGTGACTCACGGTAAAAACAGTCCTTCACGGGACTCGCACGGTCAGAATCGGCCAAACAGGTGTTTGGACCGTCCAAACCTGGCACCAACAATTCAGGTTGCTTGGGGCGTGGTTTACACAGAACACTACCGTGCAAAACCACTTTCCGTCCGTTAGAACACCATTGATCACGGTCGAAACCGTTCTCCACGGTGGTTTCACGGACAGAACCGTGTTAAAACACCTTTTCACCGTCCAAACTCCGTAGAACTTGGTCCTCACCAAGTCCCACGGCGTTCGGGCGGTAAAACACTGTGTTATGCACGGCCCCATCGGCGGTAGCATCACCGTCAAAATTGTTACGGTGATGCCTCCACCAAAACCACGTGTTCAAGTGGTCAATGACCGCTTGACACACCCAAAAGCAATACAAGAATACTGCCAAAGGGCAGGAAAAGGAAATTCCCCTTTGGGGACTTACTGTTTTCTTTGTAGCATCCAGTAGTTCCTGGTCTTTGCCTTTTCTCCGGTGAAAAACACGTTTTCTTTTCGAAATAGCGGCAAACAACCATCTCTGTTTTATTTTTAAAACAAGATGGCGCTTAGCCGCTAATTTCACCGGAGAGACGGCTAACAGCGGCGGTTTGGCGGCTAAAACATCACTAGCCGCCTCCATTGCTGTTACCATAGAGATTCTACCGTCGTCTGCCACAATAGGAGCAGATACACGGCCTGAATCTCTATGGAAAGACTCAGGAGAGAGATCTTTAGGAGAAATCACTTCTGCAGACTCCTTTTTGAGTTTGCAGTTGGGAATTGTGGATTGCTCCACCCAGCTCCCCTGGACAACTGCCATCTGTCCGTGACAGACAGGCGGCACCCAGTCCAGGGGTCACTGTGCTCCCAATCTTTATTTCCCCAATTCAAGTCATCATCCCAAAGTAGGGAATGACCCGCTCTCTCCCACCAGGACAGGGACTTCCACAGTCCCTGCACCACCCTGGTGCCTATCGGAGCTCCAGAGGAAGCTTGCAGAACCTCAAAAGCCCTGGGTTTCCTCGGACGGAGGTAATACCGGGGCCGAGGTGCTTCCTCTGCCTCAGAGTCAGTTGACTCCACCACCAAGCTAGGCTGGCCAGAAGGTCCTGGAGAGACATCATCCCTCCTTTCACTTCCAGCTGACCCAGACTCAGCATCACTGGACCCTTCAGAATTCGATGAGGTTTCAGAGCCACCTAGGCCATCTTCCTCACGAACCCCACATGTGGGAACGTACGGCTTCAAGTTATCCACATGAAACCGGTCCCGCACCTTCCGACCATACCCATCTACGAATTCTATCTCGTAGACCAGGTCGGAAACTTGCCGTACCACCGTACCCAGTTCAGCCTTGTAAGCGAAATTCCACTTCTTGGCTTGACCGAGCTTCCCAGCCATGTCCCTTATCCAGACCTTATTACCAGGCTGGTATCGGGGTGGCTCCACCCGGCCGGCGTCATACCGACTCTTTTGTCTGGCTTGAGCGGCCGCCAAATTTTGACGAGCACGCTCCTCCACGGCTTGCTGGTCGGGCAAGTCGCGGACCGGACCGTTAGGAAGGAGATTGTCAATCCCCAACCTAGGCTCACGACCAAACAACAATTGGTACGGAGACACTTCCGTGCTCTCCTGCACCGCAGTGTTGTAGGCCCACACGGCGGGCCGCAATTTCTCCCACCAATCACATTGGTCCTTGAGGGGATCAAGGTAACGCTTGATGGTTTCCATCACGGTCTTGTTCGTACGCTCCGTAAGCCCATTAGCTTGCGGATTGTACGCCGTCGTGAAGTGCTGTGCTATATTATAGCGCTCCTGGAACTTTCGCAAAATCTTGCTACAGAACTGGGATCCACGATCCGAGATGAGAGTAGTCGGTGTGCCGTACACCGACAAGATCTCATCTTTCAGAAACTTGACAACACAAGCGGCCGTAGCCCTTCGTACTGCCTTTGCCACGCCGTACCGGGTGAATTAATCCACCATGATAAGTACATATGTGACTCCACCCACGGACGTGGGAAAAGGCCCAACGAAGTCCATTCCCCAGGCATGAACCGGGTACTCAGGAACTATGGGTTGCAAGAATCCTTGAGCTCTTGCGAACTGTCGTACTCTCTGACACACTAAACATACTTAACATACTCTACCATGTCACGTTTCATACCTAACCAGTAGAAACGAGTACGCATTCGTTGGTAGGTCTTGTACACTCCGAAGTGACCAGCTTCGGAGCTATCGTGCAACTTCCGCAAGCAGAAGGCTTGACACGACCTCGGCACAACCAACACAGTTCTCGTACGATCCTGAATGGATTTGATGGCATACAACAGTTTGTCTGCCACTACGAACTTGAACCTTAAGTTGAGTCGGGGTCGGTGGAGAGCTCACGCTTCACCTTGGAGCACCAACTGTCGTTGGCCTGCTCCATCGCCCAATCCACCTCAGACCGGATCCGGTAAATCACCTCACCCACGTCGGCTTCAACGTGTTCAGGCAAAGAAGGATCAACAACTTCATTCACCGGATACCGACTCAAACAGTCAGCATCCTCGTGAAGTTTCCCCTTCTTGAACTGAATCTTATACCGGTACTCCTGCAACTGCATTTGCCAACGCCCCAACCTGCCTTGCAGGTTTTTGGCAGTTTGCAAATGACAGAGCGCATGGTGATCTGTTACGATCACAAAGTCCCGGTTAAAGATGTAAGGTCGGAATTTACCCACGGCAAACATGATCGCCAAGCATTCCTGCTCGGTGACACTATACCGTGTCTCCGGTCCCTTCATGAGACGGCTAGCGTAGGCCAGAACCCGAGGAGCCTTGTCCTCAGGTAGCTTCTGGTATACTACGACACCTAGACCGTACCCACTAGCATCGGTGTGAATTAACACCTCACCACGTGGATCGTACATGGTGAGCACCGGTGCTCCGGTTAAAAATACCTTTAACCGTTCGAAAGCTAGACCACACTGCTCCGACCAGTCAAAGGACGCATCCTTCCTGGTCAGATCATGCAGTGGTCTTGCGCAAAGTCCTTGATGAACCTACGGTAGTAGCCGGCCAGTCGAAGAAAACTTTGGACGGCGGTCACCGTTGTTGGGACATCGAACTCTTCGACTGCTCTTACGAGTCCCGGGTCCGGAGCAACTCCCTCGGCACTGACAATGTGACCGAGATATTTGACTTTGTCAAAACCGAAGAAACATTTCTTTGGCTGGAGTTTCAGCTCCGCCCCTCGTAACAGTCTCAGGACAGTACTCAAGCGTTCGAGAAACTGCTCAAAGGTGCTCCCAAAGACGATAATATCGTCTAGGTACACCAAGCAGCTCTCCCACTTGTGTCCCGCCAACAAGAGGTCTAACGCTCTTTGCATAGTGGCAGGAGCATTGCAGAGTCCGAAAGGCATTTTTCGGAACTCAAACAGACCTTGAGAACAAATGAATGCTGTCTTCTCAATGTCTTGCTCTGCCATCCTGACCTGCCAGTAACCACTAGCAAGGTCTAGGGTTGCAAAATACTTCGCCCCAGCAAGTGAATCGAGGGCATCATCGATGCTAGGTAATGGGTACTGATCCGCCTTAGTTTGGGCATTCAGTCACCGATAGTCCACACAAAAACGAAAGCCACCATCCTTCTTGCGAACAAGCAAGATAGGGCTCGCGTAGGGACTATGCGAAGGTTGGATTACCCCTGCATCCAACATCTTCGCTACCTCTTCTCTCTCGATTGCACGAGCCGCCGGAGCGGTTCTTCGCAAGCCTTCATGCACCGGAGGTAACCCACCGGTATCAATAGTGTGTTCGACGAGCGGGGTTTCCCCCAGCTCTGTATAATCGAATGCAAAATGATCACCGCGTTCCAGCAGGAACTCCCGAAGCTGTGCCGCCTCCTCAGGCTTCAGACTAAGTCCGATTTTAAGGCACTCTTCGAGAGTGGGTCTAACTTCCGCAATGAGGATCCGGCGACCTTTCTTGGTTGCCCCTCTCAACTTAGGCGGAAGCCCCCCTGGTCGACCATCTCCATGAGTGGGGTCTCCCCTTCTCAACTTAGATGGAACGTCCAGTCCCACCACTAGGGCTGCCTCCACAGCTTGAGCTGTCGCCACACCCTCCCCTGTCTCCAGGGCAATGGGTACGTCGGCGATGTTCTCAAGCCAAATGTCGTAAGAGCCTTCCTCTGTGGCTTCGGCAATTCCTGCCATTGCCAACAGACCACGGCCACCTAAGGCTTTACGATGGGGCTCAACGAGAAGCAGCTGTCTAGGGCCAGCATGCTCTATCAAGCTCACGGAAACTACCTTCCGCTCATGAGCTGATAACCATTCGTTCTGCAACAGTCGCAGGGAACAAACTTCACCGCTCCTAATTGGAGAACTGGTCTCTGCGAGCGTGGGTGACACAATGTCAACCCACCCATCCACCTTTTCAGGCTCCGCAGGCATATCTTCCGGGAACCCGAAAGGGGGGAGTAGCACCGGCTCCACAGAATCGTGAAGCCTCGCCAACGCCTCCACCACCGAGTTCGGAAGTTGTACCGAAGTACCCTGCAAAGCCTGAACGGCCAGTGCGGCATGAAGAGCATCTGGATGTGCATTCCAGATGTCTTCCCGGAAATATACTTTCCGGCTCACGACGTCCAACATTAACCCAAACCGGGAAGCCAGGTCAACACCTATTACGGCTTCCCCTTCACCTTCAATGAGGAGAAGATGGGTATGTATGGACCGTCCGTGGATTGACATGTCCACGTACATGACTCCTTCTATCTTGATGGAGTACCCGCTCATGCCCGTCAGGAATGAGGGGAGGCTAACCTCCTGCACCGGTAACTCCATCTCCCGTGCCACCGACATGCTCATGACCGATACTTCGGCCCCGGTGTCGACGATCGACTCAACCAGCCGACCATCCATCGACACCAGAACACGCGGTGCCCCACGCAAGTAAGCATGGCTCTGTAGTTCAGGAATGGGCAACCGTCGTTGCCCGACATTACTTCTCTGAGCCTCATCCGTCCTTCCGTTCCCAGGGGACAGTCGTTCCGGATGCTCAAGGGCCTGGCTTCCAGTCTCTACACCAGGAGACCCACCAGGCCTGGGCGACAGCATGGGCGCACCAACGCTCGAAGCCCTCGTAATGCCCGTACCGTTCGGACCTCCCCCTCATCAGGGAAGAAAGGTGCCACCCAGCTCTCCAGCCGAACAAGCGCAGCTTCCAGTGTGGGGCTTAGCTCCTGAAATACCAACTGGGTAATTTCTGGGTCCGCAGACCTAGCCAGAGGCACCCCTGCGTCATGCAGGATACCCACATATCTGGAGACTGCCCGAAGGTACGCTCCTTCTTTACTTCGCCGGCCTTGCCAGGCACCTGAGTTTTCAAGCATTACCGGTCGACTGCAGCTCAGTTCTGCAGGGACCGGCGCCAGTTTAACGAGGGCGGGCCCTTGTTTCTGGCGGCAGGCAGATAGAACATCTGTCCATCAACTACGGTGGACAGATACTCTCGGCCCTGCAGTACCACGGGTGCTAGACCCGGCAGGTACTGCACCACTGGGCTTTCGCCCGGTGGTACTCGAGCAACCTGTCCTTGGGCAACAGCCTTCGGACAGTCCTTTCTAAGGTGACCCATCTGGTTACACCGAAAGCATGGACCAGGTTGCCTACGAGTAGGACCTCCACCTCCAGCCATTTGGCTGGAACCTGAAGGGGCTGCTGTGGACTTATTTCCACCCTGGCTCTGCCGCTTCGTCTTTCTTCCCTTCTGCCCTCCTGTCTTGGCAGTAGCTCCGTCCGATTTGGACGGTGCCGCTGCCTTCACACCCGAAGAGGTAGAAGTAGACGTAGCAGAGCTCTTTGGCTTTGCCACAGCACCAGAGGCCTTGACCGTGGCCTGGGCCCCTGGTACCGACAAGGTACGGGCAGGTAACGCTCCCGCCGTAAGCATGTCGGCCTCGACCAACATTGCCTCGGTGGTAAAGTCCCTGACCGTCTCAGCTTTTGATCCCCAGAGAGCTCTGAGAATCTCCGGCTGCAGTTTCTTCTTATATCGGAGGAGTCGACAAGACTCATCCTCACCAGGAGAAACTCGTTCTGCTAGCTCAACAAAGCGCCAGTAGAACGCCTGGAGTGATTCCGCAGGCCCTTGCTTCATGGCCTCGAAACGGTCAAAACAGGCCTGAGCCTGATTCTTGGTTCCAAAGCGGTGAAGCATAGCCTGCCTCAAACTCCGGCCAGGTTAGGTTCGGCTTGAACTCCACCAAACAGGTGTAATGTTCCTCAGCCGGACCATCGAGCAGGTACGTAAAGAAACTGCACCTGGCCTCATCCGTCCAGCGCTGAGCCCTAGCCTTGGCTTCGAACTGCCGGAGAAAAGGCGTAATGTTCTCTCGTCCATCATAACGGATGAACGAGTGAACCGGGTTAAAAAACCCAAATGCCTGGATCTCCGACGGGACAGCCGGTGCAGGCGTCCACGGCGCGGTACTTACCCGCCATGGTGCCCTGCTCCGGTTCCCCGAAGTCTCAGCATCGGGTTCAGCATCCACGGGATCCACCAAGTGGACCCGCGGTCGCTGAACGGGTGGAGGGACTCCCTGACCACCTCCCGCAGGAGTGGTCCGAGTTCCCCCTCCCGGAGGCATCCGCCCGGCTGGAGCCGGCGGCACCTCCCTCCATGCACCTCCCCGGTGCACGGGCGACGGTGTGAACCGAGGATGCTCCCTAGGGATCCTCCGGCCCTCTGGGGAAAGATGACCCTGCACCCGCAGTGCATCAATCCCCCTGGCAACCGACCGGAGCTGCTCCTCGGTCATCGACGCCAACCATGACGCCGGCCATAGGCCGTACGCCTGTCCCAGTTGGGGTCGGTAACCCTCCATCACCACCGTTTGCCGGTGCTCCACAGGAGACAGTGCCAGGACGGTGCGACCGCACCATCACAAAGTCTCCCGCCGGAGGTGGGTCCATAGAGACAACCTCTACGACACCTTCCTCCGTGGAGTCACCGGGTACGTTCCCGCCAACAGCACCCCCAACAGGGTGCTGCCCCTCCGGCCGCCTACCACGGCCGAAGGTGCGGGAACGCAACTCCAACTCTTCCAACAAACTGCTTCCCCGACCAGACATCGGGAAAACAGGGTCTTGGCCGATTTCGTCCGTGCGAACACGGGCAAAACTGGCCACCACTTGTCGGAAGAAACTCTACCGCAAAATACGGTGAATTTACGGACCAAAGTCCGCAAAACACCGACAATTAACGGTAGAACCGTAAACTACCGCAGTTTCACGGACAAAAGTCCGTGTCCCACGGTTAGATTTACGGTGGAGTTCTTTCTTACCGTTTTCGACCGGTGATATACGGACAACCGTCCGTTATTCACCGTCTATTCACGGTAAAATGCCCTTTCACCGTCCTAGAACGGAGATACACGGACAACGGTCCGCAATCTACCGTCCACCAACGGTGAAAATGTCTTCTTACCGTGTTCGAACGGTGATTCCCGGACAAAAGTCCGTAATCCACCGTCTACTTACGGTAAAACTTGACCGTAACCCGGTTTTACCACGGTATCACGGACAAAAGTCCGTGTCCCACGGTATAACACCAGTAAACCTGGCCGTAGACGGGTTTCCGCCGTAGTTCCACGGACAAAAGTCCGTGCCCTACGGTGTACTACCTGTCTACCGGACAAGCTACGGTAAAGTTCTCCTTTTCACCGGGTTCTACCGGTCTTGCACGGTAAATCACTATGCTACCGGTATACTGATGGTGAAAATGACCGTTATCCCGCGTTCGGACGGTCCTGCACGTTAAACCACCGTGCCCACCGTCCTACTTACGGATAACCTAGGGCTTTCCCCGGTGACCACCGCGGTATCACAGACAACCGTCCGTGTCCCACGGTCCTTCACCGGACTACTACGCCCTAAGCCGCGATCGGCCGTAGTTCCGTGGACAAATGTCCACGCCCTACCGGCACCACACGACTCCGGTCGAACCGACCGCACAAGAGAGGCTGGTGGTAGCGCTACCCGGCGCCTCCACCAATTGTAACGACCCGACTTGGTCGCTACAATGACCTACTAGGGTGGTCCTTTGATATATATGGTAATTTTTAAATTCAAATATTTCATGTTCTGACCCCCCAGAATTGTTCTCCCAACCAAAAAAATAGTCTACATAAAAGTTTATAAATTTTAATTGATATTTAGAGGTAGCTCAATGAATTCAAAGTTTTCGTAATGGCGTAATCATTACGTATTCTCCTAATATTATATACCATTGTTTATCTAGTGTCACTAATATTGAAATAATTAGAATGAACTATTTTGTATACATAAGTTACAATTAAAACACAACAATGTAATTTATGCACATTTTATTAACATTGGACCAAACAAGTAATGACTACAAAGTAGCTAATGTAGTCTTTTTGCAATCTGGATAACGACTAGAATGTTCTTTCACAACTTGAAGCAAATACTGTTTCTGATCTTCATTTTTTGTTAATATTGGATTGTACTCTTTCATCAATGCCACACCTCTTTCAGCATTGTCATTCACAACTTGTAAATGTTTTATGATATCCTTAGCTTGCTTGTAGTCTTCTCGCAGATGCCATATCTTTGGATCATGTTCTAAGAACCTTTTGGAAATGCCAAGATGGTCAAATAAGTGTATTGAGTTCTTCGATACAAAGTCTTCTATTCTCATATTAACGGAGCCACTGGCACTCATTTGGATTCTCTTCAGAGGCTGATCTGCACCTTCCTTTTCATAAAGATATTTTAGCATTGCCTGTTTTGATTTGATTGGCACACTGTCATCAAAAAATGCCAATCCAACTAGTTCCTCACTTAAGTACCAAAGATGTCCCTCAAATTTCTTGCAAGAAACATTGGATATTGAAGGATTGATTTTTTTATAATCTCTAAGCTTTTGCAGAAGCTGTAGATCATTGAAAGCTGCAGTAATGGGAAGTGGGGCAGTGAACCAAGCCTTGATGTAGACATAAACAAGAAAGACACATATGTTGCATAGTCCTTTTTCTTCTCTTGCAGCGAGAGTAAACTGGTTACGAAACAGCCACATTTTTAGTGAGTATATTGCTTTGGACATCCATCTTGCATGATGTACAGCCCCAGGGGCTAAAAATCGCACACCTCGTGGTGGTGTACCTCCCAGAAAGATAATAGCTAATTCTAAACATTCTCTGTAATCATCTCTGATTTTAGTGTCAGTTTGTTGAAGCTGGTTAGTACAGAATTCAATGACATTGTCTTTTTCATCTTTCATCACAAGCTGTACCGTTTCACTGCTGTCTAAAGACATGTAAGATGACTGATCTATTTTAACCCAGAACTGCTTGAATCGCTTGAATATGGTTACATCAGGGCCAGACGAGGTACAACCCATGGCTTCATTAAATGCACTAGCAAGAACAAGTTCTAAGATATGGTGACAACATGCCAAGTACAGAAGATCCTTCTGCAATTTCTGCTCTAACAGAATACAAGTTCCATTTCTGTGACATGTGTTGCTAGATGTGGTATCGAAGCACATAGCTTTCACTTGATCGACAACATCCCATTCTTTAAGTAAATCTGCAACAGCAGTTGCCTGACACTCCCCAGTGCCTGCCTGCGACTTAGGCACACCTAGAAGCTGGTTAACACCTAAACCTGAAACAATCACAGGAAGGCGATCCACTTTCTCATTTCCTGTTAGATCCAGAAGAAGTTTGCCATCCCAGTGTACACCGAGTGGTGTAGAAGTGTGGAATTCGTTTTTTAGTCTTAATGCCATTTTTTTACGTATGCTACCTCTCTGTCTTCTTATTGATGACCTATTGAGATTAAAATCTTTTATGTTGTGGCCAAGACCCTGAGCTGCTGCTGCCAAGAGAAATGTAGCTTTACGGTCACTCAACTTAGCTCTATCCAATGCCGATGCTACTGATGGCGTGACAATGTTTATATGTGCCCTCTTATTTTGTTTAGTTGGTGATTCTGATGTGGATTGTTTCCTTATTGTGACATTCTGATTTGGAACTACATTGTATTTGTTTCCACTACTACTAGCTTGATCATCACTGTCACTGCTGAAATCTAAGACATTTCCCACAAACGCTTTTTGTTGGTTTTCACACTTCTGCTTAAACTTTTCGAATTTTCTTTTCCGTTTGTCAATCCTCAATTCCTTTCCTGCCAAAACTTTGTCAACTTGACCAAAGCATCCTCGCCGACCTTTTTCTCTCTGTGCAAGTAGAAAATCCTTGTCTTCTTGAATAGTAATCATTGTGAGGGCATCCTTATGAGCAATGTCAAATAAATTATCGAGGTCATCTTTAAACTGACTCTCATGACTTTGCTGAACAGCACTTTTCCTATTACAATTTTTTTTCAGTTTGACCCACTTCTCATGAAGCTGTTCTGTCTTCTTAACACAGTCCTGTTCATGTCTTATGGGAATTCGGGCTTTTTCCCAAAATACTGCAGCTTCTTTTACAGCACTACGGGAACTTTCACGGATTGTCTTTTTTAAGGTTCCGTGGTGATAAAAAAATACACTGAGCACTTGTTTATTAGAGGGTAACTTGGATCCCTTGATAGAGGTCTCTTCTGACCCAATAAGCCACAAAGTATTGGTCTTTCTGGTTGCAGTAGCCATAACTATTAATTTTTCACTTTACCTGCAATAATAGAGAAAAATCTTAAAAAAGAAAGAATTTCATATTCATTGAGCTACCCCTAAATATTGCTTGACTGTAATATAACTTTGCACAACATAATTTTATACATAGTAGAACAACATCAGAGGGTCAGACAAAGACTTTTAAAAACTTAAAAAATAAGGACCACCCTAATGACCTACGGTAAATTTTGCTAACTTACCGCCGTTGACCTTCCTTGGGACGGGTCGAAGCGCTGGCCAGCCCTCCTCTTGCACCCGTACGTGCCACGGGTAGCGCCGATCGGAGGATCCTCCCCGCCGCAAGTCGACGGACGAATGACCGCCGAACAAGACGAGGAATCCACGGCAAATCCCCGATGGATCTTACCGTGGATAAACCACGCGCGAAGAACCGGCCAACATGCCGGAAAACATGACGGAACAGGACGGTGATGGTGATGGCGTTTCCCCACACTGGAACCCCCACCCACCCCGTGGTAACTTCCCCAGTATATTTAGGCAATAAGACACGGACACCATTGGTTGAGTGAAAATAACGTTGATGATTTATTCTACAAGAATAAATGATAAATAAAACACTCACTGTTAAAGAGATGGCAATTGATGAATCTCCTGGCTAATTCAGCCAGGAGATTCTACCTCTACAACAAAACAAAGGCAAAAGATGAATGGTGGCCATCTTGGCCACCTGTTGAATATGATGAGAGCAACAAGTACATCTGCACACATCAAGGGTTCTCTTTCCACTGTCCAGATATAATGGCCACCGCCATATATATCACCCCCAGGCTGCTAAACCTGGGGGAGGACAGGGACCCTTGCTGGCCATTTTGTCGTCTGCCTGGCAACCAATTTATAAGTGCCTAGCAGATGACATGGGAATTTAGTTCTGCTCCAAAATGGAGCAGAACTGGGTCGTCACAGACTTGGCGCCTTTTCTTCGCAAGTTCGAAGCGAAAGCCCGAGCTCAGCGCTGGATGGACGAGCCCCGATGCAGTTTCTTTACGTTTCTGCTGGACGGTCCGGCAGAGGAGTACTACGCCACTTTGGTGGAAACTTTTCCAGACCTGACCTGGACTGAGCTGAAGGACGCTATGCGTAGCTGCTTCAGCACAAGTAACCAGGCTCGCCTCTGTTTCGGCGAATTCGAATCGATGAAACAGGGGGCTACCGAGTCTGTGCAGGCATTTTATTGGCGATTCTTGGAACTGTTCGATCGAGTGTCTCCGGGCGAAGACGAGAGCTGTCGGCTCATTCGCTTCAAACGGAAACTCCTGACGGCCATCACTGATCAGTTGATCGGTTGTAAGGCCGGTACGATAGAAGCATATGCCCAAAAGGCACGGCTGGTGGAAGCCGATTTGCTTCTGACGGGTAAATTACCCGCTCGTACTAGAGGGGTTCCTCAGGACAGGGCCAGCGCTCAGTTCTCCGGAACCACGGCTAGCTCTGGGAGCTCTGCCAGGGCTTCATCATCAAGCCACACAGGTGCGAAGGCTGCTGCACCGTCCAAGTCGGACAAAGCAGGGGCCAAAACCGGAGGCAAGAAGGCAGGTTCCGGTGGAGGTCAGCCGGCGGCAACGCCTCGACGTACGGACCGTACGGGAGATTCCCTCCGGCAACTAGGTCCTTGTTACAGTGTAACCAGATGGGTCACCTGAAAAAGGACTGCCCAAATGCTTCGGCAAAAGGGTAGGTTGCCAGAGTGGTACCTGGCAAAAGCCAGAAGCTCCAGCCAACCGCTGGCTTTGCGCTGGTTTGGCTTGAGGGTCGAAAGTACATGGCCACCATTCATGATGGCCAGTTCTACTACCGACTCGTGGAGGACGAAGAGAAATCTTCGGTAAACTGCCGCCGGTTGCCAACGAACTGAGTGGTGGGCGACCGGTTAAGCTTCAAAACTCAGGTGCCTGTCAAGGCCAGAGTTCTGAACGAGGGACATACCTCCGGGCGGTCTCCAAGTATGTGGATGTCCTGTATAAGGCAGGGGTGCCTCTGGCGAGGTCTGCAGACCTGGAAATTACCCAGTGGGTATTTCCATCGCCATGCTCCACATTGGAGGCCATGTGCAGTCAGCTGGATCGCTGGTTTGCCCCCTCACCCTATATGCCTAGTGGTGAGGTGCTGGATCGTGCCATCATCGAGCAGGCGAGAGGAGTTGGTGCGCCCATACCTCCTGCTGTCTCTGGTTTCTGAGACAGTGTCCCAGCCTTCTGCACATCTGGAATTACCGTCCGGTGTGGACAGTAAGGTGGACGGGATGCAGAAGGTCAATGGTGGGAACCCACGGGTTTCCATTCCTGAGCTTCAGAGCCGGGCCTATGACATACGTTCACCACGGGTGTGAGTGTTGATAAGTGATCGTCTCTTGGAGATGATCATAGACACCGGGGCCGACATGTCGGTCCTAAGCATTGCGGTGGCATGGGTGATGGAGTTGCCTATAGAGGAACTGGCAGTTCCTTCATTCCTTCTTGGAATGGGTGGGCACTCAATCGAAGTAGTAGGGGTCGCAAACGTGGAATTGACCAACCACAAGAAAACCATCAAGGTGCCTCTCCTTTTGGTGAAAGGAGAGGGCGAAGCGTTGTTGGGCGTTGATCATGCCTCACGCTTCGGCTTGATGGTAGATATCGTGCACCGGAAGGTCTACTTCCGGGAGGATGTCTGGACTGCACATCCAGATGCCCTCCAAGCTGCATTCACCGATCTAGCACTTGGAGAACCTAGGGAGGTGGAAGCAACTCCACCGCCGATACCAGGGGCGTTGCCTCCGGGACGGCAACTCCCAGAGGTTCCGCCTGCACTCGAGAAGGTTGACGGGTGGGTGAACATTGTTTCACCGGAGCTGCCCGAGACCAGAACCTCCATTGTGTGCGGAGAGGTTTGTTCTCTGCAACTGAGGGAGAATGTCTGGCTGCCAGCCCACGTATGACGTGTTGTATCTGTGATGTTGGTAGAGCATGCCGGCCCTGGCCAGCTGCTTCTCATGGAGCCGCACCGGAAAGCCTTAGGTGGATGTGGTGTGTTGGCAGTGGCAGGTATCGCCGCAGCTAACTGGCTTGGCACATATGATATCTGGCTTGAAAACGTGGGGACTGCACCTATTGCCCTGGAAACAGGAGAGGGTGTAGCCACGGCTCAAGCTGTGGAGGCTGCCATTGTGGTAGGACTGGAAAAGCCGTCTAAGTTGAGACGGGGAGACCCCACTCTGGCGACGGTTCAACCAGGGGAGGCCTCGCCTAAGTTGAGAGGGCATCCGGAGACGGACGCCAGGTGCTCAATGTGACAACAGTTCCAACTCTAGAGGAGTGTCTTAAGATTGGATTCAATCTGAAGCCTGAAGAGGTGAGACAACTTCGAGAGTTCCTGCTGGCACGCCGGGATCATTTTGCGTTTGACTTTACGGAGTTGGGTGAAACCTCTCTTGTCGAACATACGATCGATACCGGTGGGCAACCTCCAGTGCGAGAAGGATTGCGTCGAACCGCTCCAGCGGCCAGGGCAGTCGAGAAAGAGGAGGTGGCGAAGATGTTGGATGCAGGGGTTATCCAACCTTGGCGTGCTCCATACGCAAGCCCTATCTTGCTTGTTCGCAAGAATTATGGTGGCTTCCGTTTTTGCGTGGACTACCAGAAACTGAATGCCCAGACAAAGCTGGATCAGTATCCGTTGCCTCGTATCGATGATGCGCTCAATTCGTTGGCCGGTGGTAAGTTCTTCGCTACCTTGGACCTGGCTAGTGGTTACTGGCAGGTTCGGATGGCTAAGCCACACATTGAGAAAACGGCATTTATTTGCTCTCAAGGTCTGTTTGAGTTCTGGAAAATGCCTTTCGGACTCTGTAATGCTCCAGCCACCATACAGAAAGCGCTAGACCTCTTATTGGCAGGACATAAGTGGGAGACTTGTCTGGTGTACCTGGACTATATTATTGTCTTTGGGAACACTTTCGAGCAGTTACTCGAGAGACTCTCCTCCTGTTCGTGATGTGGCAGATCTTTCCTTGCCTGAATTTGTCGAAGCCGACGTAGGTGAGGTGATTTACCATATCCATTCCGAGGTGGATTGGGTCAAGGAGCAAGAGGCCGATGGCTGGTGCTCCAAGGTGAAGAGTGAAATCTTCCATGACCCCAACTCGAACCTCAGGTTCAAGTTCGTGGTGGCAGATGACTTGTTGTTTGCCATCAGGTCCATCCAGGATCGGTTAAGAATTGTACTGGTAGTTCCGAAGTTGTGCAGGGCTTTCTGCTTAAGGAAGCTACATGATGTTCCCGAAGCTGGTCACTTCGGGATGTTTAAGACCTACCAGAGACTGCGCTCACGCTTCTACTGGGTTGGTATGAAGTGAGACACGGCTGAATATGTTAAGTCATGTTTGGTGTGTCAGAGAGCGCTACAGTTCGCTCGAAGTCAGAGATTTCTCCAACCGATTGTGCTGGAGTACCCAGTTGATACCTGGGGAATGGACTTCATTGGACCATTTCCTGCCTCCGTGGGTGGAGTCACCTATGTCTTGATCATGGTTTACTATTTCACCCATTACGGTGTGGCAAGGGCGGTACGAAGCTCCATGGCCGCCTGTGTTGTGAAATTCCTGAAGGACGAGATCCTTTCGGTGTATGGTACGCCGAAAGCTCTTGTCTCGGATCGTGGGTCCCAGTTCTGCAGCAAAGTCCTGCTGAAGGTCCGGGAGCGCTATAATATAGCGCATCACTTCACTACGGTGTACCATCCGCAAGCTAATGGGCTTACGGAGCGTACGAACAAGACCGTAATGGAAACCATCAAGCGGTACCTTGATCCCCACAAGAAACAGCGTGACCGGTGGGACAAATTACGGCCCGCCGTAACACAGCTGTCCAGGAGAGTATGCAAGTCTCTCCATATCAGTTGTTGTTTGGCCGTGAGCCTCGGTTGGAGATTGATAACCTCCTTCCGAACGGTCCAGTTCGCGACTTGCCCGACCAGCAAGCCGTGGAAGAGCAGGCTCGTCAACGTTTGACGGCTGCTCAAAGAAGGCAGAAAGAACGGTACGACGCTGGCCATGTGGAGCCTCCTCTGTATCAGCCTGGAGATCAGGTGTGGATAAGAGATCAGGCTGGGAAGCTCTGCCAAGCGAAGAAATGGAGCTTGGCTTATAAATCTGAGAGGGGTAAGGTGGTCGCGCGGTATTCCGACCTGGTCTACGAGATAGAGTTCGTAGATGGGTATGGTCGGAAGGTGCGTGACCGGTTTCACGTCGATAACCTGAAGCCGTACATACCCACCTGCCCCGTGAGGGAGGAAGATGGACTTGGTGTCTCTGACACCTCCACTGATGCATGCAGCGATGCCACAGAGGCTTCGGTGAGGAGTATTGTGACTCCGGTGCCAAAGCCACCGTCCATTTCTTTGCAGGAGTCTACCGACTCCGAGGCAGATAACCCCCTCCTCCCTCGTTATAATCTCCGTCTGCGGAGACCGAGAGTATTTGAGGTGGTTGGGTTTGAGCCTCGAGCAGGAAGTTTGACGGTATGGGGTACTCTATGGGTGTCCCTACCGTGGTGGGATAGAGCCGGCAGTCCGCTACTTTGGGCGGACGGCTGGAAGAGAAGGCAGCCAGACATTGCGATGTTTGGGGCCCGCCACGGTTTCGGTAGAAACCAAGGGTGGCCCGTCACCAGGTGTCCGGTCAAAGGTCTGACAAAATTGGACCGAGGACGGAGAAATCCGTCCGCAAAAACCTCCAATAAAGCTCCCATTACCGTCAATGTAAGAGAATTGACGGTAAATGTCTCTACCCACCAGTTCCTGTCTTGGTGTAGGATAATTCACAATGTGTCCATCCCTAAAAAGGCAGACGACGGTGAAATCTCCATAGTGACCATGCATGAGGCGGCTGATCGTGTTTTAGCCGCTAAGACGGTGAATTTGGTGGCTGGTCGCCATATTGTTTGCAAAAAATACAAACAACGGATGCCGGCCACACGTGGTTTGGAAAAAACGCAAATTCACCGTCAAAGCAGCTGCACAAGACTGGAAAAAGAGAAAATCGTTGAAAAAGTAAGTCCCTCTAAGGGAATTTCCTTCTCCTGCCTGTTGGCAGTTCTTTTCTATTTGTTAACAGTGTGTTTTACGGTAAATGACCGTATACACATGTGGTGAGAGTGGTTTCGACGCCATGATTGTTGTCATGGTGGCCAAACTACTTCGGAAAGCACGTTTCTGGCGGGTTAAGCCCGTCCGAGCGCTGTTTCGCTTGGGAAGGCCCAAGTTCGACAGTGTTCGGACGGTAGAATCCCGCCAGGGAGTGGTTTTTGCTTTTCGAAAGTGGTAAAACACGATTTTGACCATGAATTACCGACTTTGGACGGTGGAAACGGTATTTTGCACTGTAAAAGTCGGTGCAAAGCCCTTTCCGATGGTAGGAATGCGGGGAAAGGGTGTTTTCACCGTCCGAAGGCCGTGGTTTACCGACTTTGGACAGTATAAATCGCGATTCGCACGGTGAAAATCCGTGGAATACCCTTTCTGCCGGTTCCGAAAAGGGGAAAAGTAGTTTTCACCGTACGAAGGCGGTAAAACACGGTTTTGATCGTGAATTACCGACTTTGAACGATGAAAACAGGAATTCGCATGGTGAAAGTCCGTGGAATTCACTTTTCCACGGTAAAAACATGTTTTTAACGGTTTGTTCCCTTTTATCCAGGTTCGCCACTGAGAAGGAGAAGGAGGAAGACGGCGGGAGTGGCCAACGGTCCCCTCCCTCAGCCCGCTGCATCCTGAGGATGCAAGGCTGTTGGAGTCGGGGTCGAAGGGCTCCCCATCATCTGGCGGGCTGAAAACGGCTGACGCTACCATGGAATCAGTTGATTCCCCGGTGGCAGAGGCCGTGGAAAGTCCAGAGTCTGCCCAGTCGACTCCGACCGGTGTCGGAGCCTTCTGGGGCATATACCTGCAGTCCCCCACCAGGGAAACGGCTGCTAACATCGTTCAGTCGGTGGCGGTGGGAGTTTCTTCGGTTGGAGAGACTGCAGAAGCGGGTGTAAATGGTGGGAAAACGGCTACCGGTGTGGTAACCGCTAGTACCCCAGAACCCGGGTCCATTGGCTGTTCGAGACCTCCTAGACTGGTCTAGGGTGGTGGAGGACAGCGAGGACGTCTCCTTGGGAGCATCCTTGGTCATTGACACGGAGATGGAGGTCGAAACCACCGTTGATTCGGTGATTGACGCCTCAAAGTAGTGGCGGAGTCGTGACGCCTCTTCAGAGGGCTCTTTAGAGTCTGACGGGAGTAGTTCGACCTTTATGGGCAAACCGTCAAGTACGGGATCCCACGGAGTTCTTCTCAGGGACCGTTGTTTCTTCATCGGAGAGATTCCCACCATGCAGGTGAAGAAGGACGGCGCAAAGAAGTGCAAGAAGAAGTCCGGAGCCGCACAGATCACTGCGCGGGCCAAGGCTCTTGCAGAAAGAGAGGCTAAGCTCAAACCTAAGGAGGAGGCATTGAAGAAGTTCACGCCTGCTCTGGGGCTTCGAGCCGACACTCACGCCCGCCCTGACAGTTGTCCGGGACCTGCTTGGCCGGAGAAGCAGTCTGCTGTATTGGGTCCGCCCGAAGCAGTCGGACAACCCAAAGAGGGACCGGCGAGCGGAGAAGAAGGCTGCTCAGCCTCCAGTACCCGCTCCCGGTAAAATGGGGAAATCTGTGGGTCGTGGTGGTGGTCAGGGACAAAAAAGGCCCCGCCCTTACACCCCACCAGTTGCCGAAAGCTCAAGAGGCAAGAAGGCCAGGTCCTCAGGTCGAGGAAAGGCCTTCGAACCTCAGAAGCCCGAGAACTTGGAGGACAAGCTTAAACGGCTTCAAACTCAGACAGGGAGTTTGCACCAACAGATCGCTCGTGAGGTCGGTGCAAGGGAGTGACAGGAGTTTGAGCGCCGAGCTGCGGAGTTCCCTCCCCTGCAAGGGACACCCGCTCGGAGCCCGCTCAAAACAGGGGAACCTCCTGTCGGTCGTAATGTCCCACCTATTGCGAGTGCCACGACCATCGCTGGCCAGAAGCGAATTGCCGAGAGGGAGGCGATGCAGGCTTCTAATGCACCAGCCCATGGTGCGGAAGCCAAAGCTACTGGTGGCAAAAGTCAGAAGATTTTGTCTCCGGGCAATCATCCTCGGCTGTCACTTTGGCTAAGGGTGCTTCTGCGAAGAAGAGTACGGCTCCGGCCGGAAAACCTTCAAAGAAGTCCGAGAGGGCGAAGGGGGCTAACCACCCGCCTACGCCTGACCGGCCCAGTAAGTTGTCGGGGTCAGTTATGTCTGACACGACGCATGGTCAACCTTCCTCTCACGTGAAAAAAAAGAAAAAGGACCGTAAAAAGTCCAAGCGTGAGAGGAAGGGGAGTCCGACACCCTCCAGTAGTAGGCGCCAGGGAGCCAAAATTGGAGGTGTTGTGGCAGAAAAGAAGGAGTCCCGGCGTGCTCAGGCAGGCACGCCGGCCGGGAGTCAGCCTGTCCATACCCGTCCCGTTGAGGCGGTGCGGATGGATGGTAGGTCGATGCGCGACATTTTGGTCGGCATGCCTCCATCCTCCCCGAAGGTGGATACGGTCTCGAGTCTGCGGGCTCGAGCAGTGGGAACCCTGCACCGTGTGACTTTGCCCTCACCTAAGGGCGAAGGAACCTTTGTGGCAGGAGTTAGTGTTCCCAAAAGACGTGACCCCATGAGCCCCAGTGGGGGTACACTCTTCTCTCTGGTCCATAGCGGTGGGGTATTCGATACCCTAAGACCAGAAACGTCAACCTCCCCTAGGCCTGAGGCCGAGGGATGGCATATTGGCGCAGTGCCCCCGTATTCAGATGCAGAGGTGTATCTCAATAACCGACTGGGTCTTTGGCAGGACCAGCCGGGAATGGAGGGTTGCCAGTACCACGGCTACTACCGTCTGAATGAGCCACTTCCAGAGCCGTGGGTAGCAAAGCTACCGCCGTACAACATGCGCCATGTGGTGGCGTTTGGTTGTGGAGGTTTTCCGGTAGTAATGGTCGTGAACCCGGTCCAGCAAACATTTGCAATTTTGGATGTGGTGGGACTAGATGCCGGGATAGCTCGTCTAATCCGGCATGCAGCCCCATTCATCCAACGTTTGCTGGGATGCCACCTAGGAGGTATGGCTGAACAGTTTATTACCGAGCCATTACTAGGGTGCAAAACCGAGCCAGCGGTTGCCCTGGTAGACCTCCTAACAAGTTGGACGCTTCACACGTGTCCACAACTCCAGGATATTCCTTTCGAGGAATTCCGAGCCCTGGAGGAAAGCCATCTTAGGGGGACGGTCTTCGATCCTGGTTTTGGGTGGCGTAACACCCAGATGTGCCTGTGGTGGGCACGTCGGTGGGCTGCAGAGTGGATGGGCTCCACTTTCGCGACACCGCCAGGGAAGCCGTCCAGTCCCTAAGAAGGTCAGGTTCTGGGGAGCAATACTGGCTGGCTCGACAGACCTGTTCCCCAGACGGAACAGGGAAGTTGAGAGGATCGTGGCAACCTGGTCTGCTCAATTTTAATTTTTTTGATTGAGCAGACGAATTCCCTATGGTGGTCTGCCTGACAGCTACAGTAGGCTGTTAGGACAGACGCCATTTTGGTGCCAGCAGGCCTTTCACCATGAAATCTATGGGTGAGAGGTCAGATGTGACCTCTGTCCCCTCCAGGTGAAGTTGCCTGGAGGTTTCCTGTGGCCTGGTCAGCCATAGGATTTGGGCAGTGTGTTGTGGGCAGCTCTGGTGACTAGACCTGTGGGTGGAGGTCTGGGTGACCTCCACTGTCCGTCGTGTGGTCTTTGTTTTGCCTTGTTGGCCTTGTGGCCTTTGTTTTTATATAGTGCCTGCCTGGCTGGAGAAATCTTCCAGCCAGTTCTGTAAATATCACTGTCATCATTTTATCCATCGTTTCGTCGTATGTGTAAATAAACACTTTGTCATCTTTTATTTATACTTGTGTCGTGTATTTATTTGGGGGTTTACCGCGGGAGGGTGGGTTTCCGGTTTGGGAAACTCCACCGTCCATTTCGACCTCTTTCGGTGGTAAATCGTGTCGGCTCGCGGTGAAACGGGAGTTTCACAGCAATATTCTTGGCGAGGCGGCGTGCCACTGTCGAGGGAGCTCCGCGCCGACACCACCCAAGGGGTGCACCATGCGGAGAGGTGGCTACGGGTACGGTCCCGTTCCCGGTCCCGTTCGGAGCTTGGTTGACGGTAAGTTTTTACGTCGATGCGTTTCGTGGGCATTTTAATTTACCGGGTATTGTGACGGTCCAGGCGGGACGTTACACATGTGTATACAGTGCGTTTCATATATACAGACACAACCCCGCAATTAGTTATGACTCGAGTTATAGTCGATGGATGGGGAAAAAATTCAATCTCGATGATTCTTTTTTTATTCTTTTCTTCCTATTGGAAGGATGTGACGAAAAACCCACAATATTTTTCTAAACAAACTTTCGGCAGTGAGGGAGCCTAATAATATGGGAAACATTTAGTGCCTTTCAAACGAGCAGCTTAGTTTTTAAAACGCGAGCTTATGTTTATTTCAACCCAAATAAATATCAGTGATTATCAGACAATGTTACGAAGGTGTGTACTGCCATAAAACATGTGATTCCATAGCATTAGCTTAGTATTCAAGCAAGAAAATGCCCCAGTTTCCTCCAATAACCTAACAAAGGAATGGTTACAGAACCAAACCGGCGTGTCTCCGGGACTTAAATTCTATAGAACACTTTTGGGACATCATTGTACATGATGATTAAACATATTGCCATCATGATACTACAATATCAAAGATGAAAATTGCCATTTTAGCTCCTTTGGGGTGGAATTTCGGTAAATTTGATTATAAATATTGTTTAAAGTATGTAGAAAAGTATGTTTTAAATTTTAAAACATCTGGACTGTCATATACCATATTAATTGCAATGTTACTGTTGTGTTCAGCATGTTATTTCGTCACAATAATTAATAAAAGTGAAAAGTTCATTAGTGCGTCTATAATTATGAAACGGTCATTTTCCAGTTTTTAATTTTTTTAATTTTTACCTTTTAAAAAAAATTGTGCCTAGCAGAAAGTTTTGATCCCTGAAAGATGTTAAGCGAGAACTGCCAGAGATGCAGAAAAGCTGCTGACCAGGGATCATCAGGCCAGCAGATCGATACAGTAGACAGAACTGACAGAACAAAAACAATATTAATGGGACTGAAGAATGCCTAGCAGACAACAGCTATGTTACGATTCATGGCACAAGAAATCCGATGTTATGATTCATGGTACAAGAAATCAGACATTACAATTCACGGCAACAAGTAATCCAAAGGCATATTGAAGACATGTATTATCGATTGTGTGAGCTTTTGACGTTGACCTTATAAAAACAACAAACTCGATGATGATGTTTTCTGCAACTTGTTTCTTCTCCTGATCGCGCAGTGACCGCACGAAGATTTGAGTTACAGAAGTAGTCGAATGGAGATCGATTGCAATCATCCTTCTGTGCAGGGGTGTAATCTTCATAGAATGATGGTGGCCATCTTTCTTGGTTGTCACTGATGTACATCTTCCTTTGTTACCAGAAGATGTTGTAACTCCTCCAGGATCTGTATGTTTCCTTGCCCTATGGTGTCTCTGGCTTGCCTAGAGAAGGATTAGTTTCCAAACAAATAGACAACACAGTTTCTCATTGTAACACTTTATTCCTTCTTGCTCAGAAACACCAAGAGTACAAGAATGAATTGTTTGATTAAAGGTGCGTCCTCGGGCCCATGATGTGGTACGGATTCAGAAATCAAACATAATACAAAAGTTGAGCAAGTAAGAACGAAGAACAAAGAGGAACATGGTCCTTTTATACCTTGGACCTGTGTACACCTACGAGGTGTAACCAGGTCCAAGTGACCATGGTCCTGAGAGTATCAATCAGCCACTTGAGTATGAGTCAGAGAGGGAGAGGGAGGGACTAGCAGGAGTTGTTTACCCCCCAGGCTATGGTTTTGGTGGGATTGCAAGTTACTGGGTGTTACAAATGGCTGCCTCACGATCTGTGAAGAGTATAATCTTTTGACAGTTATCTTTCAATAGCAGTTTGGATCGACAGCTTTCATAAATTTCTCATGAATTGGACCAAGCTTTTTGTCATGTAGCATAAACAATGAGAAAATTCGATTCTTCTCACAGAAAACATTTCTTATGATTTGTGTCGATACATACATGTATTTGCCACCTAATCCAAACATTGTGTCATAACTAATTTGTTATTCTAAAATCAAATCTGTATTTCATTTTTTCAACACATCACAGCACATCACTCCAAACATCAACGTCAACTACAACAACTGACCACCAATCGAACAGTTCCACCATGCCAGATACAGCCTCAATGAGATAATACATTGCCATCTCCATTCATTCTACCGGTGACTCTAAACCACTCAACAAACATGACTAAAAAAAAGGTTACCCTTTTTATGACGATCGATTGAGGCTGCATTTAAACTATTGAAGTGCCAAACTCACCACCACACCGGTTTCGGCTGTTTAAGATATAGATGATGAGATCAGGATGCATACTTATACATCTGCCTTTGGCATTGGCCCTATACTTTACCAAAAGTCACCAGACAAGGCTCTTCAGATCTTGGGTGGTGTCTCCCACATGCTAAGGGATGCTGAACTGAACTATTCAACAACTGACAAAGAGTGTCTTGCAGTGGTGTATGGTGTCGTCATGTTCAGGCCATACTTCTTTAATAAAACCTTGGTGATCAGCACCGACCACCACACACTTTGTTATCTGAATTCTGTGCAATCACTACAAAGACGACTGGTCCGATTGCAGCTACTGCTTCAGGAATATGACTATACAGTAGCCACAAAGCTGGCATCACTCTCATAAATGTAGACTGCATCTGATGGAGTCCAGTAGATATCCCTGATGGCTGGGATCTGCAAGCTGACCCAGATGACCTCAATGATAGCGTGATTTATGCAGTAACACTCTGATGGAACTGAGAATGTCTGATGAGAAGTCTGATGAGCAAGAGAAAGATCCAAACGTGACACAGATTAAAAAGGAACTTTGCACTGAGCCAAGCTCCCAACTCCATCACATCTACGTGATTGTGGATGAATTATTGTATGCATGGTCTCCAAGAAAGCATGACACCGAAACTTGTGACCCTGGTACCCGAACAATTAGTACCCGAAATTCTGAGACTACTTCATGACAGTCCTGAGGCTGGACACTTCAGTCGGGATAAGACATTAGACAAGGTGTGCCACAGATTCTTCTGGCCAACTTGGAAACAAGACAGCATAGACTATGAGCACACATGCAAAGTGTGCCAGAAATGCAAGATGCCACAGGCCAGATTACCTGGCTTCCTGCATGAAATGTAAATTGGAGACCCAGGTGAATGTTGTGGGAAACCACATTTACTTTTGAATTAATATTTGTTGACACATGTGAAAAGGTAGATGATATCATAAAACATATCAAAAGTAATCTACCTCATCAAAGAGAAAATGCATAAAAAGTGATAAACTATAGAATGATTAATAAACGGTTGGCGTTGTTACACGCAAATAACAATCTTGTTTCAAAAAAGTTTATGGTTTGTTTCCCATACAAACTTACTCGTAACACTATATGGAATGATGACAACCTGTGTGATTCAGTGTTCCTGTGGCACTTCTGGTGTATGTAGTCACATGCTAGGTGTTTGTTTTGAAATCAACTAAACATATAAATTATCTGTTATAAAAACAACATGCAACAATGAAGGTAGAAGTGGCCGAAACATCCACACACAAAAGATGTTGATTGCAGCTATAAGGAGGCAGATAATTCTTTGCAAGCAAAGGAAAAAACAATTTTGTTTGATGATCCTTACATGAACACAGCAGACGAAGATGGTCGATTTCTTGATTTAGGAAGCTCCATAGAAAAATTTCACTCACAGTTTTACCATTCTAAGCCTATAACAAAGTACAATGCAGATGTAGTAGAGACAATTGTCATTATTGACACTGATACTGACAAAACAGACAATGATGTTTCATTTCAAACACCATCTGAAGTTATCACTGCCAATGCCACAGCAAATGAAGACTTTTTCTTAAAAGCTCATTTGTCATTACTGGAGGCAGATATCCAATGGTACCCAAAATGCAAAGCGGGAGAGTGGCTGTCAAATTTTATTGCTGATGAAGCTTTTAAAAGCTTAATTCACAACTATGGATGACAGTGTAACTAAAATGCTTTCAGAGCTTGGTTGGGATAGTTTACGTGCAAGACGTTCAGATTTTAGTCTAAATATTTGTAATCGAATGCTTGAAGGCTCTTGCCCTAAACCTACTTCAAGTAAACTTTGCAGGGCATTATAATTGGGTAGGGGTGACCACTCTAACAAGGTTAGAGAGATTTTTGCACAAACAGATTCTTATTACTGGTCATTTGTTCTTAGGGCAATTCAACAATGGAACTCACTTGCCGGGAATCTTGTGCAGGGAAAACGTATTTTATGGGAGTCATAATTTAGTTTTGTTTTGACAATGCATATATTTGCAGCATAATAAAAAAAATTATTGAAATCGTTGTTGGGTTTATATCAATGGGGTTTTATATTTTCTTTTTTTGACAATGCATTCTCTATGCTACACTTGGACTGTTGTCCCTCTGCCATAGGCCTTTATGGCTGCTTGCAGAGTAATTTTTCAAATTCAAATTCAAAAGCCAGAAGCTCCCGCCAACGTCAGGTTTAGCACCTGTGTGGCTGGAAGGTCGAAAATACCTGGCCACCGTAATCGATGGCCAGTTCTACTACAGGCTCGTGGAGGGTAACGAAGAGGTGTCTTCGTTAAACTGCCACCGGTCGCCACCGAACTGAGTGGTGAGTGGCCGGGAATGCTTAAAACTCAGGTGTCCGACATCGTCGGCACTGTGTTGAAGGAACGTATCTTCAGGTGGTCTCCAGATATGTGGATGTCCTGCGAGGAGCAAGAGTGCCCTTGGCAATGTCTGCGGATCCGGAAGTTACCCAGTGGGTTTTTCTAATGGCATGCTCCACATTCAAGGTAGTGGTGGCCCAGTTAGATAACTGGTATGCCCCCTCACCTTATATGCCTAGTGGTGAGGTGCTGGATCGTGCGCTCATCGAGCAGGCGGGAGGAGTTGGTGCGCCCATACCTTCTATCGGGCCGGGGGAGTCTAGTTAGTGAGGCTGGACCCCCGACTTCTGCTCGTCTGGTGTTACCGTCCCATATGGATGGTGATGTGGACTGGAGGCAGAAGTTCGATGGTGGGAACCAACAGGTTCCATTCCTGAATTGCAGAGCTGGGCGTATGCACGGGTGGCACCATGGGTGTATGTGTCCATTGGTGATCACCTCTTAGTGGAGATGGCGGCACGAGCGATGGGGTTGCCCATTGAGGTACTGGAGGTACCGTCGTGCCTATTTGGCATGGGTGGGCAGTGGGAGACTTGTCTGGTGTACCTGGATGATAATATCGTCTTTGGGAACATATTCGAGCAGTTTCTTGGGAGACTGTCCACTGTCCTGGGACTGTTACGAGGGGTGGAGCTAAAACTCCAGCCGTAGAAATGTTTCTTTGGCTTTGACAAAGTGCGTTATCTTGGTCACGTAGTGAGTGCCAAGGGAGTTGCTCTGGACCCGGATCTCATAAGAGCAGTCCAGGAGTTTGATGTCCCGACTACGGTGACAGGCATCTGTAGTTTTCAAGTACTTTGCCAAGGTGGCAAGACCTTTGCATGAACTGACCAAGAAGGATGCGTCCTTCGAGTGGTCGGATCAGTGCAAAATAGTGTTTGCTCGGTTAAAGGCATTTTAAACCGAAGCGCCGGTACTCACCATGTACGATCCTCGTGGTGAGATAATGATCCATACCGACGCTAGTGGGTACGGCTTGGGTGTAGTAGTCTACCAGAAGTTGCAGGAGGACAAGTTCCCCCGCGTTCTGGCCTATGCAAGCTGGCTCATGAAAGGAGCTGAAACACGGTATTCAGTCACCGAGCAGTAGTGCTTGGCGATTGTTTGCCGTTGGTAAATTCCGTCCTTACCTCTTTAACCGGGAGTTTGTGATTGTGACAGATCACTATGCTCTTTGTTATCTGCAGACTGCCAAAAACCTGCAAGGCAGGTTGGGGCGTTGGCAGATGCAGTTGCAAGAGTAACGGTTTAGGGTTCAGTATAAGAAAGGGACACTCCACGAGGATGCCGACACTTTGAGCTGGTATTCTATGCATGATGTTGCTAACCTCTCTTTGCCTGAATACGTCGAATCTGACGTGGGTGAGGTGATTTACCAAGTCCACTCAGAGGTGGATTGGGTCGAGGAGCAGGCGGCCGATGGCTGGTGCTCCAAAGTGGTGAAGGAGATCACCACTGACCCCAACTCGACCCTTCGAACCAAGTTCGTGATGGCAGATGATTTGTTGTAGGCCATCCGATCCATCCAGGATCGGTTGCGAACCGTACTGGTAGTTCCGGAATCATGCAGGGCTTTCTGTTTTAGGAAGCTACATGACACTCCCAAAGCTAGTCACTTCGGGATGTTTAAGACCTACCAGAGACTGCGTTCACGCTTCTACTGGATCGGTATGAAGCGGGACACTGCCGAATACGTTAAGTCGTGTTTGGTGTGCCAACGAGCACGACAGGGATTTTTGCAACCGATTGTTGTGTGACGACCCGGTTCTGCTCCTTTTTGGAGCAGAACTAAATTCCCATGTCGTCTGCTAGGCACTTGTAAATTGGTTGCCAGGCAGACGACAAAATAGCCAGCAAGGGTCCCTGTCCTCCCCCAGGTGGAGCAGCCTGGGGGTGATATATATGGCGGCGGCCATTATATCTGGACAGTGGAAAGTGAACCCTGCATGCCTGTGCATGTATTGAGTGCTCTCATCAATTCAACAGGTGGCCAAGATGGCCACCATGCATCTTTTCCTTTGTTTGTGGATAGAGGTCAATGACCTCCTCTCCTGGCTGAATTAGCAAGGAGATTCACCTCTTATCTTCACTTAATAGTGAGTGTTTTTATTGTTTATTCTATTGAATAAATCTACGTATTATTTTCACTCTAACCACTGTGTCCGTGTCTTGATTATTTCTATTGAATAATTGTGGGTTAAGTTACCGCCGGGAGGGTGGGGGTTGTCGGCAGGGGTTGCCGCCCACCACCGTCCTGTTTCCGGCATGTTTGTTATCGTGTCAGCCGGTGCTTCGCGCGCGGTTTGTCCACGGTAAGATCCATCGGGGATTTACCGTGAATTCCTCGTCTTGTTCGGCGGCCATTCGTCCGTCGACTTGCTGCGTGAAGGATCCTCCGATCGGCGTTACCCGTGGCACGGACGGGTGCAAGAGGAGGGCTGGCCAGCGCTTCAACCCGTCCCAAGGAGGGTCAACCAGCGGTAAGTAAGCGAAATTTACCGTGGGCATTGTAACGGCCCAGCCGGGTTGTTACAATTGGTGGAGGCGCCGGGTAGCGCTACCACCAGCCTCTCTTGTGCGGTCGGTTCGACCGGAGTCGTGTGGTGCCGGTAGGGCGTGGACATCTGTCCACGGAACTACGGCCGAACGCGGCTTAGGGCGTAGTAGTCCGGTGAAGGACCGTGGGACACGGACGGTTGTCCGTGATACCGCGGTAATCACCGGCGAAAGCCCTAGGATATCCGTAAGTAGGACGGTGGGCATGGTGGTTGACCGTGCAGGACTGTCCGAACACGGGATAACGGTTATTTTTACCGTTAGTATACCGGTAGCACGGTGATTTACCGTGCAGGACTGGTAGAACTCGGTAAAAAGGTAACTTTACCGTAGCTTGTCCGGCAGACAGGTAGTACACCGTAGGGCACGGACTTTTGTCCGTGGAACTATGGCGGAAACCCGTCTACGGCCAGGTTTACCGGTGATATACCGTGGGACATGGACTTTTGTCCATGATACTGTGGTAAATCCGGTTGACGGTCAAGTTTTACCGTAAGTAGACGGTGGATTACGGACGTTTGTCCGGAATCACCTTTCGAACACGGTAAGAAGACAGTTTCACTGTTGGTGGACGGTAGATTGCGGACCGTTGTCCGTGCATCTCCGTTCTAGGACGGTGAAAGAGCTTTTTACCGCGGATAGACAGTGAATAACGGACGGTTGTCCGTATGTCACCGGTCGAAAACGGTAAGAAGGAGCTCCACCATAAATCTGACCGTGGGACACGGACTTTTGTCCGTGAAACTGCGGTAGTTTACGGTTCTACCATTAATTGTCGGTGTTTCGCGGACTTTTGTCCGTAAATTCACCGTATTTTACGGTAGAGTTCCTTCCGACAAGTGGTGGCCAGTTTTGCCCGTGTTTGCACGGACGAAATTGGCCAAGACCCTGTTTTCCCAATGTCTGGTCGGGGAAGCAGTTTGTTGGAAGAGTTGGAGTTGCGTTCTTGCACCTTCGGTCGTGGTAGGCGGCCGGAGGGGCAGCCCCCTGTTGGGGGTGCTGTTGGCGGGAACGTACCCGGTGACTCCACGGAGAAAGGTGTCGTAGAGATTGTCTCTACGGACCAACCTCCGACTGGAGACTTTGTGACGGTGCGGTCGCACCGTCGTGGCACTGTCTCCGGTGGAGCACAGGCAGACAGTGGTGATGGAGGGTTACCGACCCCGACTGGGACAAGCGGACGGCCTATGGCCGGCCTGTTAACCTCCACCGCCTCCCGTCTGGCTGGACGTGGAGGTAATCCCTTATCGGGAGAGGTGGTAGGGACCCCGGAGCCATCCTCGGTGCACACGACGTCATGGTTGGCGTCGATGACCGAGGAGCAGCTCCGTGAGGTTGCCAGGGGGATTGATGAACTGCGCTGCCAGGGTCATCTTTCCCCAGAGGGCCGGAGGCTCCCTAGGGAGCATCCTTGGTTCACACCATCGCCCGTGCACCGGGGAGGTGCATGGAGGGAGGCGCCGCCGGCTCCGGCCGGGCAGATGCCTCCAAGAGGAGGAACTCGGACCGCTCCTGCGGGAGGTGGTCGGGAAGTTCCTTCACCCGTTCAGCGACCCCGGGTCCACCTGGTGGATCCCGTGGACGCTGAACCCGATGCTGAGACTTCGGGGAACCAGAGCAGGGCACCACGGCGGGTAAGTACCGCGCCGTGAACGCCTGCACCGGCTGTCCCGTCGGAGATCCAGGCGTTTGGGTTTTTTAACCCTGTTCACTCGTTCATCCGGTATGATGGACGAGATGACATTACGCCTTTTCTCCGGTAGTTCGAAGCCAAAGCTAGGGCTCAGCGCTGAACGGATGAGGCCAGGTGCAGTTTCTTTACGTAATTGCTCGATGGTCCTGTTGAGGAACATTACGCCTGTTTGGGGGAGTTCAAGCCGAACCTAACCTGGCCGGAGTTGAGGCAGGCGATGCTTCACCGCTTTGGAACCAAGAATCAGGCTCAGGCCTGTTTCGACCGTTTCGAGACCATGAAGCAAGGGCCTGTGGAATCACTCCAGGCGTTCTACTGGCGCTTTGTTGAGCTAGCGGAACGAGTTTCTCCTGGTGAGGATGCGTCTTGTCGACTCCTCCGATATAAGAAGAAACTGCAGCCGGAGATTCTCAGACCTCTCTGGGGATCAAAAGCTGAGACGGTCAGGGACTTTACCACCGAGGCAATGTTGGTCGAGGCCGACATGCGTAGGGCGGGAGCGTTACCTACCTGTACCTTGACGGTACCAGGGACCCAGGCTGCGGCCAAGGTCTCTGGTGCTGTGGCAAAGCCCAAGAGCTCTGCTACGTCTACTTCTACTTCTTCGGGTGCGAAGGCAGCGGCACCGTCCAAAGCGGACGGAGCTACTGCCAAGACCGGAAGGCAGAAGGGAAGAAAGACGAAGCGGCAGAGCCAGGGTGGAAATAATTCCACAGCAGCCCCGTCAGGGTCCAGCCAAACGGCTGGAGGTCCTATTCGTAGGCAACCTGGTCCATGCTTTCGGTGTAACCAGATGGGTCACCTTAGGAAGGACTGTCCGAAGGCTGTTGCCCAAGGACAGGTTGCTCGAGTACCACCGGGCGAAAGCCCAGTGGTGCAGTACCTGAAAGGTCTAGCACCCGTGGTACTGCAGGGCCGAGAGTATCTGTCCACCGTAATTGATGAACAGATGTTCTATCTGCCTGTCGCCAGAAACGAGGGTCCGCCCTCGTTAAACTGGCACCGGTCCCTGCAGAACTGAGCTGCAGTCGACCGGTAATGCTTGAAAACTCAGGTGCCCGGCAAAGCCGGCGGAGTAAAGAAGGAGCGTACCTTCGGGCAGTCTCCAGATATGTGGGTATCCTGCATGAAGCAGGGGTGCCTCTGGCTAGGTCTGCGGACCTAGAAATTACCCAGTGGGTATTTCAGGAGCCAAGCGCCACACTGGAAGCTAGGAGGAAGGAGTCATGTACGTGGACATGTCAATCCACGGACGGTCCATCCATACCCATCTTCTCCTCATTGAGGATGAAGGGGAAGCCGTAATAGGTGTTGACCTGGCTTCCCGGTTTGGGTTAATGTTTGACATCGTGAGCCGGAAAGTATATTTCCGGGAAGACATCTGGAATGCACATCCAGATGCTCTTCATGCCGCACTGGCCGTTAAGGCTTTGCAGGGTACTACGGTACAACTTCCAAACTTGGCGGTGGAGACGTTGGCGAGGCTTCACGATTCTGTGGAGCCTCTGCTACTCCCTCCTTTCGGGTTCCCGGAAGGTATGCCTGCGGAGCCCGAAAAAGGTGGATGGGTGGGTTGACATTGTGTCACCCACGCTCGCCGAGACCAGTTCTCCAATTAGGAGCGGGGAAGTTTGCTCCCTGAGACTGTTGGAGAACGTATGGCTATCAGCTCATGAGCGGAAGGTGGTTTCCGTGAGCTTGATAGAGCATGCTGGCCCTGGACAGCTGCTTCTCGTTGAGCCCCATCGTAAAGCCTTAGGTGGCCGGGGTCTGTTGGTAGTGGCAGGAATTGCGGAAGCCACAGAGGAAGGCTCTTACGACATTTGGCTTGAGAACGTCGCCGACGTACCCATTGCCCTGGAGACAGGGGAAGGTGTGGCGACAGCTCAAGTTGTGGAGGCTGCCCTAGTGGTGGGACTGGATGATCCATCTAAGTTGAGAGGGGGAGACCCCACTCATGGAGATGGTTGACCAGGGGGGCTTCCGCCTAAGTTGAGAGGGGCAACCAATAAAGGTCGCCGGGTCCTCAATGCGGAAGTTAGACCCACTCTCGAAGAGTGCCTTAAAATCTGACCTAGTCTGAAGCCTGAGGAGGCGGCACAGCTTCGGGAGTTCCTGCTGGAACGCCGTGATCATTTTGCGTTCGATTATACAGAGCTGGGGGAAACCCCGCTCGTCGAACACACAATTGATACTGGTGGGTTACCTCCAGTGCGTGAAGGATTGCGAAGAACCGCTCCGGCGGCTCGTGCAATCGAGAAAGAAGAGGTAGCGAAGATGTTGGATGCAGGGGTAATCCAACCTTTGCATAGTCCCTATGCGAGCCCTATCTTGCTTGTTCGCAAGAAGGATGGTGGCTTTCGTTTTTGCGTGGACTATCGGCGACTGAATGCCCAGACTAAGGCGGATCAGTACCCGTTACCTCGCATCGATGATACCCTCGATTCACTTGCTGGAGCGAAGTATTTCGCAACCTTAGACCTTGCTAGTGGTTACTGGCAGGTCAGGATGGCGGAGCAAGACATTGAGAAAACAGCATTCATTTGCTCTCAAGGTCTATTTGAGTTTCGAAAAATGCCTTTCGGACTCTGCAATGCTCCTGCCACAATGCAAAGAGCGTTAGACCTCTTGTTGGCGGGACACAAGTGGGAGAGCTGCTTGGTGTACCTAGACGATATTATCGTCTTTGGGAGCACCTTTGAGCAGTTTCTCGAACGCTTGAGTACTGTCCTGAGACTGTTACGAGGGGCGGAGCTGAAACTCCAGCCGAAGAAATGTTTGTTCGGTTTTCACAAGGTCAAATATCTCGGTCACATTGTCAGTGCCGAGGGAGTTGCTCCGGACCCGGGACTTGTAAGAGCAGTCGAAGAGTTCGATGTCCCTACAACGGTGACCGCCGTCCGAAGTTTTCTTGGACTGGCCGGCTACTACCGTAGGTTCATCAAGGACTTCGCCAAGATCGCAAGACCACTGCATGAGCTGACCAGGAAGGATGCATCCTTTGACTGGTCGGAGCAGTGTGGTCTAGCGTTCGAACGGTTAAAGGCATTTTTAACAGAAGCACCGGTGCTCACATGTATGATCCACGTGGTGAGGGGTTAATTCACACCGATGCTAGTGGGTACGGTCTAGGTGTCGTAGTATACCAGAAGTTACCTGAGGACAAGGCTCCTCGGGTTCTGGCCTACGCTAGCCGTCTCATGCAGTTTCCGGAAACACGGTATAGTGTCACCGAGCAGGAATGCTTGGCGATCATGTTTGCCGTGGGTAAATTCCGACCTTACATCTTTAACCGGGACTTTGTGATCGTAACAGATCACCATGCGCTCTGTCATTTGCAGACTGCCAAAAACCTGTAAGGCAGGTTGGGGCGTTGGCAAATGCAGTTGCAGGAGTACCGGTATAAGATTCAGTTTAAGAAGGGGAAACTTCACGAGGATGCTGACTGTTTGAGTTGGTATCCAGTGAATGAAGTTGTTTACCGGATCCGGTCTGCGGTGGATTGGGTAATGGAGCAGGCCAACGACAGTTGGTGCTCCAAGGTGAAGCGTGAGCTCTCCACCGACCCCGACTCGAACTTAAGGTTCAAGTTTGTGATGGCAGACAAGCTGTTGCATGCCATCAAATCCATTCAGGATCGTACAAGAACTGTGTTGGTTGTGCCGAGGTCGTGTCAAGCCTTCTGCTTGCGGAAGTTGCACGATAGCTCCGAAGCTGGTCACTTCGGAGTGTACAAGACCTACCAACGGTTGCATACTCGTTTCTACTGGTTAGGTATGAAACGTGACATGGTGGAGTATGTTAAGTCATGCTTAGTGTGTCAGAGAGTACGACAGTTCGCAAGAGCTCAAGGATTCTTGCAACCCATAGTTCCTGAGTACCCTGTTCATGCCTGGGGAATGGACTTCGTTGGGCCGTTTCCTGCATCCGTGGGTGGAGTCACCTATGTGTTGATCATGGTGGACTACTTCACCCGGTACGGCGTGGCGAAGGCAGTACGAAGGGCTACGGCCGCTTGTGTTGTCAAGTTCCTGAAAGATGAGATCTTGTCGGTGTATGGCACACCGACTACTCTCATCTCGGATCGTGGATCCCAGTTCTGTAGCAAGATTTTGCGAAAGTTCCGGGAGCGTTATAATATAGCGCAGCACTTCACGACGGCGTACCATCCGCAAGCTAATGGGCTTATGGAGCGTACGAACAAGACCGTGATGGAAACCATCAAGCGTTACCTTGATCCCCTCAAGGACCAACGTGATTGGTGGGAGAAATTGCGGCCCGCCGTGTGGGCCTACAACACTGCGGTGCAGGAGAGCACGGAAGTGTCTCCGTACCAATTGTTGTTGGGTCGTGAGCCTAGGTTGGGGATTGACAATCTCCTTCCTAACGGTCCGGTCCACGACTTGCCCGACCAGCAAGCCGTGGAGGAGCGTGCTCGTCAAAATTTGATGGCCGCTCAAGCCAGACAAAAGAGCCGGTATGATGCCAGCCGGGTGGAGCCACCCCGATACCAGCCTGGTAATAATGTCTGGATAAGGGATATGGCTGGGAAGCTCGGTCAAGCCAAGAAGTGGAATTTCGCTTTCAAGGCTGAACTGGGTACGGTGGTCCGGCAGGTTTCTGACCTGGTCTACGAGATAGAATTCGTAGATGGGTATGGTCAGAAAGTGCGGGACCGGTTTCACGTTGATAACTTGAAGCCGTACGTTCCCACATGTGGGGTTCGTGAGGAAGATGGCCTCGGGGGCTCTGAAACCTCATCGAACTCTGAAGGGTCCAGTGATGCTGAGTCTGGGTCAGCTGGAAGTGAGAGGAGGGATGATGTCTCTCCAGGACCTTCTGGCCAGCCTAGCTTGGTGGTGGAGTCAACTGACTCTGAGGCATAGGAAGCACCTCGGCCCCGGTATTACCTCCGTCCGAGGAAACCCAGGGCTTTTGAGGTTCTGCAAGCTTCCTCTGAAGCTCCAATAGGCACCAGGGTGGTGCAGGGACTTTGGAAGTCCCTGTCCTGGTGGGAGAGAGCAGGTCATTCCCTGGTATGGGATGAGGACCTGAACCGAGGAAATAAGGATTGGGAGCGCAGTGACCCCTGGACTGGGCGCCGCCTGTCTGTCACGGACAGATGGCGGTTGTCCAGGGGGAGCTGGGTGGAGTAATCAACAATTCCCCACTGCAGACTCCTCTTTGAGTTTGCAGTGGTGTTGCTCCTCAAGATCTCTCTCCTGAGTCTTTCCATAAAGATTCACGCCATGTATCTGCTCCTATAGTGGCAGACGACGGTAGAATCTCTATGGTAACAGCAAGGGAGGTGGCTAATGATGTTTTAGCCGCCAAGCTGCCGCTGTTAGCCGTCTCTCTGGTGAAATTAGCGGCTAAGCGCCATCTTGTTTTTAAATTAAAACTTAGACGGTCGTTTGCCGCTAATTTGCATAGAAAACAAAATTTACACCGAAGAAACGGCAAAGACTCAGGCCAATTGGATGCTGCAAGAAAAGCAGTAAGTCCCCAAAGGGGAATTTCCTTTTCCTGCCCTTTGGCAGTATTCTTGTATTGCTTTTGGGTGTGTCAAGCGGTCATTGACCGCTTGAACAAGTGGTTTTGGTGGAGGCATCACCGTAGCAATTTTGACGGTGATGCTACCGCTGATGGGGCCGTGCATAACACGGTGTTTTACCGCCCGAACGCCATGGAACTTGGTGGTGGCCAAGTTCTACGGAGTTTGGACGGTGAAAAGGTGTTTTTGCACGGTACTGTCCGTGAAACCACTGTGGAGAACGGTTTCGACCGTAAACCATGGTGTTCTAACAGACGGAAAGTGGTTTTGCACGGTAGTGATCCGTGTAAACCACTCCCCAAGCAACCTGAATTGTCGGTGCCAGGTTTGGACGGTCCAAACACCTGTTTGGCCGATTCCGACCGTGCGAATCCCGTGAAGGACGGTTTTACCGTGGGTCACGGGATATGCACGGTGGAATCGGGATTTCCTATGGAAATCACCGCCCAAGATACCGAACGTGGAAATACGGATTTTGGACTGACCGAAAATGTTTTTGGCCGGTTCTGACTGTGCGATTACCGTTGGGAATGGCTTTGGCCGTGGACCACGGTGCCTGCCCGGCCAGAAAACATTTTTTCGCGGTTTTGCACCGTTTATCTTTTTCAGGTAGCCACGGCGGAGAAGGAAAAAACTGGTGGGGGTGGCAGCGGTTCCTCCTCCCTCAGCTCTTTGCATCCGGGTGATGCGGAGCTGTTGGAGTCGGATGCCGCTTGCTCCCCGGATTCTTTGGGTCAGGCCATAGCTGACTTGGCGGACGGTGGACCTTTGGATCTGCTATTGGTTGAGGACGCTGTGATGACCCAGCCGTCCCCTCGGACCCCTCTATATTATGGGTCTGTTTGGGGACGGTTGACACCGCCTCCCACCGTGGGTTCTCCGAGGGCGACCATTAAGTTGGGAGCCATGGAGATCCCGGCGGTTGGTGAGCCGGTGCGGGCCAGCACACCCGTCGAAGAGGTGGCCACCGGTTTGGCGGCTACCTCCTTGGCGAAGTGTGATCCTCAGGCGGAGCAAAGCCGGCTAGAATTGGCTAGCCTGGCTGAGGGAAGCAGAGATGCCTCCTTGGGAGTAACCCTGGACATTGACACGGAGGCGGAGATGGACACCATGGAAGATGATGTGGTGCCCTTCTCCAGGCGGTGGAGAGGCCAACGGATCCTCTCTTCAGAGGACTTTTCGGAGTCTGAAGGGAGAGGATCAGGCTCCCTGGGTAAACGGTCTGTGACCGGATCCCAGGAGGGTACTCCAGCCCAGAAGGGCAGTCCAATTCCGGTCGACCTTGTTGTGGAGACACAAGGGGAGTACCCTACCCAGCAGTTCCGTAAGGACGGTTCGAAAACCAAGCAGAAGTCCGGAGCTGCTCGGTACACCGCCAGGATGAAAGCCCTGGCGAAGAGGGAGGCACAGTTGGAGAGGACGAAGGCTGCCTTGGCAAAGTTTACGCCGGCGGTGGGTCTTCTCCCTGTGTCACCAGCTCATCCTGAGGGAGCTGCTGGTACTGCCTGGCCTGTTGGTCAGCCTCCGGTTTCGGGTCCAACCGAAGCGGAGGCTGGCTGTTCAAGCTGGCAGTCTGCAACTCCCAAGAGAAACCGAAGAGCGGAAAAGAAGGCCAATCAGCCTTCTCCTCCCGCTCCGAGGAAGCACTCACGCCAGTGGTGGTGGTGGTCAGGGACAGAAACGTCCCCGCCCCTTCACCCCACCTTTGGCCAGTAATCCGGTGGGAAAGAAGGCTAAGACCTCTCGTGGAGGTCCGGCCGGCTTTCCCAAAGGAAAGTGGAGCCAGGAGGACCGCTTGCGATACCACCAGGCACAAGCGGCCAGATGTGCTGCCCTTGTCCTGCGGGACAAGAAGGCTGCACGCCGTCGGGAGTTTGAGCTCCAGGCCTCTCAGTTTCCGCCCCTGCGGGAAGCTGATGCCAGGAACCCGCTCAGAACAGGGGAACCTTCCGTCGGAGTTGGTACCACTCCTATTGCGAGTGCCACCACGGCTGCTGGCCAACAGCGTATCGCCCAAAGGGGGGCGGTACAAGCTGCCAAGGCACCTAAGGGGCGGCAGTTAAACCTGTTGGTGGTAAGGGTCAGCCGACCCTTGCCCCAGAGAGGTGAAATCTTCCCCGGGATGGAAAGGGACGCTTCGTGGCGACACGAGCATCCTCGACCGTCGGTTCGGCTACGTGAGCTAGTTCAAAGACTAGTACAGCTTCGGCTGGAAAGTCTGCGACTAGTATGTCCGGTCAATCGAAGGGGGCTAACCACCCTCCTAAGACTGACCGGCCCGGTAAGTCTGTGAGCTTCGGTGCGTCCAGCTTCCAGCCCGGTCAACCTTCTTCTCATGAGAAGAAAAAGAAAAAGAAGAAGAAAAAGAAGGGCAAGAAGGCCCGTCATGAGAAGAAGGGAGGTCCGAAAGCTTCCACCCGTGGGTCCCAGGAGACTGGTGGTAATGGAAGTATCGGGACGGAGGAGGAGGAGTCCCGACACGGTGCGACCGTGTCGGCCGGGAGCCAACCGCACCATACCCGTCAGAGTAAGACGGCGCGGATGGATGATAGGTCAATGCGAGACGTTGTTCTCGGTATACCTTCATCCTCCCCGAAGGTGGTGGCGGTACCGAACTTGTTAGTTCGGTCAGTGGGAACTCTCCACCAGGTCAGCTCACCGTTACCTAGTGGTGGGGGCAGCCCGGCGGGGAAAAATGACGTTCCCGCCAAACGTGGTCCCGTGCCTTCCGTAGGAAGGACACCCTTCTCTCCGGGTCCCAATGACGGGGTCTTTGCGACCCTAGGACCGGAAGAAAGAGCCAAGTCTCCTGAGCCCGAAGGCGAGGGTCGACGCTTTGGTGCAGAGCCTCCGTATTCAGAAGGAGAGGTCTTTCTGAATAACCGGCTTGGTCTGTGGCAGGACCAGCCGGGAATGGAGGGGTACCAATACCACGAATACTATCGTCTGGGGGAGCCACTCCCAGTTCTGTGGACGCCATCGTTGCCGTCATTTACCATGCGATATGTGCTGGCATTTGGCAGTACGGACCATCCGGTGTTGCTGCTCGTCAACCCGGTAAGGAGATGCTTTGCTGTTCTAGACGTGGTGGGGACAGGAGCTGGACTAGTACGTAGAGCCCAGCTCGCGGCCCCATACGTCCAGCGTCTCCTTGCCTGCGATTTGGAAGGAATGGTGGGGGAATTTGTCACCCACCCTCTAAGAGGTAGCGTGTCCGATCCCGCGGCCGCCCTCGTAGACCTTCTGACAAGTCGAACTCTTCGCCAGAGTCCGCAGCTTGACACACTTGCTGTTGAAGCGTTTCGACAGCAGGAGGTGTTAAGACTCAGGGGGACTGATTTCGATCTCGGTCTCGGGTGGAGAAACACCCGGATGTGTTCGTGGTGGATACATCGGTGGATGTCGGAGTGGATGGTAGCTCCGCTGAATCCACCACCGAAGAAATCAGTCTGAAACTGAGTGGGGGTCATGGGTGCAATCCATGCTGGCTCGGCCGACCTGATCCCGGGGCGGATCAGGGAAGTTGAGAGGATTGTGACGACCCGGTTCTGCTCCTTTTTGGAGCAGAACTAAATGGCCAGCAAGGGTCCCTGTCCTCCCCCAGGTGGAGCAGCCTGGGGGTGATATATATGGCGGCGGCCATTATATCTGGACAGTGGAAAGTGAACCCTGCATGCCTGTGCATGTATTGAGTGCTCTCATCAATTCAACAGGTGGCCAAGATGGCCACCATGCATCTTTTCCTTTGTTTGTGGATAGAGGTCAATGACCTCCTCTCCTGGCTGAATTAGCCAGGAGATTCACCTCTTATCTTCACTTAATAGTGAGTGTTTTTATTGTTTATTCTATTGAATAAATCTACGTATTATTTTCACTCTAACCACTGTGTCCGTGTCTTGATTATTTCTATTGAATAATTTGGGGAAGTTACCGCGGGGAGGGTGGGGGTTGTCGGCAGGGGTTGCCGCCCACCACCGTCCTGTTTCCGGCATGTTTGTTATCGTGTCGGCCGGTGCTTCGCGCGCGGTTTGTCCACGGTAAGATCCATCGGGGATTTACCGTGGATTCCGCGTCTTGTTCGGCGACCATTCGTCCGTCGACTTGCGGCGTGGAGGATCCTCTGATCGGCGTTACCCGTTTCACGGACGGGTGCAACAGGAGGGCTGGCCAGCGCTTCGACCCGTCCCAAGACGTTAGACCGCCATGCCAAGACGACACGAGCACCGGCCGAAAAAGGACGGTAAAGACGGTGGTGTTGACCCACACCCGGACAACCCACCCTCCGCGGTACTCCCCAAAAAAAACACGGACACAAAGTGATGAAAAAGTGTTTAATTATACACTTACAATGAAACGATGGCAGTAAGAATATTTACAAAGAGGGCTGGTCCGCTTGACCAGCCCAGAAGCACTTTATACAAACAAGGCCAACTGGCCAAAAGGCAAAACAAGACCCAAATGCCGGACAGTGGTCTCACTGACCTCCACCCACAGGTCTAGTCACTTCAGCTGAATGCAACCTACTGCCCAGATCCTGTGGCTGACCAGGCCACAGGAAACCTCCAGGCAACTCCACCTGGAAGGAACAGAGGTCACATCTGACCTCTCACCCATTGATTTCATAGTGAGAGGCCTGCCGGCACCAAAATGGCGTCCGTCCCAACAGCATACTGTAGCTGTCAGGCAGACCACCATAGGGAATTTGTCTGCTAATTCAAAAAATTGTACAAATGAGCAGACCAGGTTGCCACAATCCTCTCAACTTCCCTGTTCCGTCTCGGGAACAGGTCAGTTGAGCCAGCCAGGATTGCTCCCTTGAACCTGACCTTCTTAGGGACCTGACGGCTTCCCTGGCGGTGTCGCGAAAGAGGAGCTCATCCACTCTGCAGCCCACTGGCATGCCCACCACAGGCACATCTGGGTGTTACGCCACACAAAACCAGGGTTGAAGACCGTCCCCTAAGACGGCTTTCCTCCAGGGCTCGGAATTCCTCGAAAGAAATATCCTGGAGTTGCGGATGTGTGTGAAGCGTCCGACTTGTTAGGAGGTCCACCAGGTCGACCGTGGGTTCGGTCTCGCACCCTGGTAATGGCTCAGTAATAACTGCCCTGCCATACCTCTTAGGTCGCATCCCAGCAAACATTGGACGAACTATCCCAGCATCTAGTCCCACCACATCCATATTGCGAATGTCTCCTGGACCGGGTTCACAACCATTATTACCGGAAAACCACAACCGAACGCCACCACATGGCGCATGTTGTATGGCGGTAGCCTTGCTACCCATGGCTCTGGAAGTGGCTCATCCAGACGGTAGTAGCCGTGGTAATGGCAACCCTCCATTCCCAGCTGGTCCTGCCAAAGACCCAGTCGGTTATTCAGATACACCTCTGCATCTGTATACGGGGGCAATGCGCCAATATGCCGTCCCTCGGCCTTAGGCCTAGGGGACGTTGACGTTTCTGGTCCTAGGGTATCGAATACCCCACTGCCATGGACCGAAGAGAAGGGTGTACCGCAACTGGGGGTCACGGGGTCACGTCTTGGGAGAACACTGACTCCTACCACTGAGGTTCCTTCGCCCCTAGGTGAGGGCAAAGTCACATAGTGTAGGGTTCCCACCACTCGAGCCCACAGGCTCGAAACCACATCCACCTTCGGGAAGGATGGAGGCGTGCCGACCAAAACATCGCGCATCAACCTGCCATCCATCCGCATCGCCTCAACGGGACGGGTATGGACCGGCTGACTCCCGGCCGGCATGCCTGCCAGAGCATGCCGGGACTCCTCCTTCATCACAATGCCTCCAGTTTCGGCTCCCTGGTGCTTACTACTGGAGGGTGTCGGACTCCCCTTCCTCTCACGCTTGGAATTTTTACGGTTCTTCTTTTTCTTTTTCTTCACGTGAGAGGAAGGTTGACCATGCGTCGTGCCAGACTTAACTGACTCCGACGACTTACTGGGCCAGTCAGGCATAGGCGGGTGGTTAGCCCCCTTCGCCCTCTCGGACTTCTTAGAATGTTTTCCAGCCGGAGCTGTACTTCTTTGCAGAAGCACACTTAGATGAGGTGACAGTCGAGGATGCTTGCCCAGAGACAAATCTTTCTCGACCATCCTGAAGAAGAGGCTTCTCCTTCTGTGCAAAAGTCGGCTGACTCTTGCCACCAGTAGCTTTGGCTTCCGCACCACGGACTGGTGCACTGGAAGCCTGCATCGCCTCCCTCTCGGCGATTGGCTTCTGGCCAGCGACGGTCGTGGCACTCGCAATAGGCGGGATGCCACGACCGACAGGAGGTTCCCCTGTTTTGAGCGGGCTCTAAGCGGGTATCCCCTGCAAAGGAGAGAACTCCGCAGCTCGGCGCTCAAACTCCTGCCGCTCACTTGCACCGACCGCACATGCGATCTGTTGATGCAAGCTCGTTGTTTGAGCCTGAAGCTGTTTGTGCTTGTCTTCCAAGCTCTCGGGCTTCCGAGGTTCGGAGGCCTTTCCTCGACCTGAGAATCTGGCCTGAGAATTTGTCCCTTGCCACCACCACCACTCACAGATTTCCCCATTTTACCGGGAGCGGGTACTAGAGGCTGAGCAGCCTTCTTCTCCGCTCGCCGGTCCCTCTTCGGGTTGTCCGACTGCATCGGGCAGACCCGATACAGCAGCCGGCTTCTCCGGCCCCTCTTCGGGTTGTCCGACTGCATCGGGCAGACCCGATACAGCAGCCAGCTTCTCCGGCCAAACAGCCCCTGGACAAGAATTTCAGCACGAAGCCTTAGAGCAGGCGTGAACTTCTTCAACGCCTCCTCCTGAGCTTTGAGCTTAGCCTCTTCCTGTGTGAGAGCCTTGGCCCTAGCAGTGATCCCTGCGGCTCCGGAGTTTTTCTTGCGCTTCTTTGCGCCGTCCTTCCTCACCTGCATGGTGGGAATCTCCTCAATGAAGAACCAACGGTCCCCGACCAGGAAGCCACTTTCCTGGACCATGTCCCGTCTAACTTAATCCAACCACTCCAAGCGGCCTTCTTCTTCGGCTAAGGACTCAGCCACGGCCTCCAAAGACATTGGATCGGCGGGAAGAACTCCGTGGGATCCCGTACTCGACGGTTTGCCCACAGAAATCGAACTACTCCCGTCAGACTCCAAAGAGCCCTCTGAAGAAGAGTTGCGACTCTGCCACTGCTTTGAGGCATCAACCATCGAATCAACGGTGGTTTTGACCTCCATCTCCATGTCCATGACCAAGGACGCTCCCAAGGAGACGTCCTCGCTTTCCTCCACCATCCTAGACCAATCTAGGAGGTCTCGAACAGCCGGAGACCAGGGTGAGACACCGGTAGCCGCTTTCCCACCATCCGAACCCACTTCTGTAGCCTCTCCAACCGGAGGAACTACCGCCACCACCGACTGAAACATGGTAGCAGCCGTTTCCCTGGTGGGGACTGCAGGTATTTGCCCCAGAAGGCTCCGACACCGGTCGGAGTCGACTGGGCAGACCCCGGACCTTCCACGAACTCTGCCGCCAGGGAATCAACAGATTCCACGGTGGCGTCAGCTGTTTCGAGCCCGCCAGATGTTGGGGAGCCCTCCGACCCCGACTCCAACAGCCTTGCATCCCCAGGATTCAGCGGGCTGAGGGAGGGGGACTGTTGGCCACTCCCGTCGTCTTCCTCTTTCTCCTTCTCCGTGGTGGACCTGTACAAAAGGGAAAAAAACGTTAAAAACAAGCTTTTACCGCGGAAAAGTGAATTCCACAGACTTTCACCGTGCGAATTCAAGTTTTCACCGTCCAAGGTCGGCAAGTCACGGTCGAGACCATGTTTTACCGTCTCCGTACGGTGAGAACCACTTTTCCCCCTTCCGGAACCGTCGGAAAGGGTATTCCACGGGTTTTCACCATGCGAATTGCGGTTTCCACCGTCCAAAGTCGGTAAACCACGGTAAAAACCGTCGTTAACCGCCTTCGGACGGTGAAAACACCCTCTCACCGAGTTCCTACCATCGGAAAGGGCATTGCGCAGACTTTTACCGTGCAAAATGACAATTTCACCGTCCAAAATCGGTAATTCACGGTCAAAACCGTGTTTCACCATCTTAAGACACCAAAAACCACTCCCTGGCGGGATTCTACCATCCAAACACCGTCGAACTTGGGACTTCCCCAGCGAAACGGCACTCGGACGGGCTGAACCCGCCGGAAAAGTGCTTTCCGTAGTGGTTTGGCCACCATGACAACAGTCTTGGTGGTGAAACCACTCCCACCATGTGTGTATACAGTCATTGACAACATCCATGTGTGTATACAGTCATTGACAACATATAAAAAAGAACTGCCAACAGGCAGGAGAAGAAAATTCCCTTAGAGGGACTTGCTTTTGACAGTTTTTCCTTTTTCCAGTCTGGCACAGCTTCTGAGACGGTGAATTTGCATTTTTTTCAGAACACGTGTGGCCGGCGTCCATTGTTTGAAATTCTTACAATCAATATGGCGACCAACCACCAAATTCACCGTCTTAGCGGCTAACGGCCGTGCAGTAGCGGCTAAAACTCGATCAGCCGCCTCATGCATGGTCACCATGGAGATTTCACCGTCGTCTGCCTTTTTAGGGGCAGACACATGGTGAATTCTCCTACACCAAGACTGGAAATGGTGGGAAAAGACATTTACCGTCAATTCTCTTACATTGATGGTAATGGGAGCTTTATTGGAGGTTTTTGAGGACAGACTTCTCTGTCCTCGGTCCACTTTTGTCGGACCTCTGACCGGACACCTGGTAATTGGCCGCCCTGGGTTTCTACCGAAACCGTGGCGGGCCCCAAACACCGCAATGTCTGGCCGCCTCCTCTCCCAGCCATCCGCCCAAAGTAGCGGACTGCCGGCTCTCTCCCACCATGGTAGGGACACCCACAGAGTACACCATACCGTGAGACTTCCTGCCCGAGGCTCAAACCCACCCACCTCGTATATATATATATATAAATATATAATATATAAATATATAAATATATAAATATATATATCACACTAATTCACCGATTCGAGACCGATTACTAAATACCGAACCTATGCTTCATTTTGGCTAGGTTCTTTGCATTATTTTCAAGTTACTATTCTTCTAAGTGATTGTGTTGTAAACAAAGGTAATTTCACTTACTTTATATGTGGAATAAATCCTTAATCTTTTATTTTAACTTCAACAGGGGTGATCTTATTTATTTAAAACTAAATAATTTCGCGATTGTGCCTTTCATCGTTTCGTTGCAGATCTACACCAAATTGGATACTTAAAGTAGTCCTCAGGTGCAAACCTACAACTTCAAGTTCGTAAGTATATTCGCATTCTTCTCAAGGGTAAATTTATGGACGCAATATAGAGACAAAAGATCCTCAAGACTGTGAGTCTTAACCAGAGACTAGTGAGGACACTAAATATACATTATATTGGTATAGTCCTCCCGGGCCGGTAGAATTAGTAACCTAGCAACTCACTATTAATATGAGTGAAAACTTCTAAAAGAGCAGATTCCCACAGTCTTGAGGATCTTCTGTCTCTGTATCTCACGGACTTGCGTCCGTAAATTTATCCTTGAGAAGAATGCGAATATACTTACGAACTTTGTTGCAGGTTTGCACCTGTTGGAGAACTTAAAGTATCCAAATGGTGAATAGCTGCAATGGAATGATGAAAGGCACGGTTGCGAAATAATCCAACACAGAATAATGAATAAAGAACCACTGGTAATTTAAATAGTAAATAGGAATTTATTTCGTTGATAAAATTATCGATGTGAAATATAGAACTTGGTATTAAAGAACAACACATAAAAATAACTCGAAAAATAATAATGCAAAGAACCTAGCCAAAATTGGGCATAGGTTCAGTATGTTAGAAATCGGTGCTGAATCAAGAAAATTGGCTCTTTATACACCCTGAGAATCCACAAGTCAGATTCTCAGGGCACAAACTTCTGATTGGTTAAATAATGTTTTGGGCCCAAATAGACCAATCAAAGAATTGGTCTGACCATGACTTGTCTGTTATCACACTTAAGTGATAACAGAAGAAAACATAAACAAAACAATTAAAAAACGATAAAAATCCACTCATGTGGAAGTGGACATGAGGGGAAATTAAAAGGTCAAGTACCAAAATAGAACCTGGGTCAATCGGTACCCAAAAGTACCGAGTGGCCCAGAAGCTACAGTACAAACGAAATGCAGGAGAAAAACAAAGTTAAAAACTATAAAAGAAATGGCCCTAAATAAAAATAAAGAGCGGCGGCGCAAAACGTCTCACCTATGTAAAAAATAATACAAAATGTATTGGCCCACAAAAATATAACCTGTCATTAGTTTGAAGGCTCTTCGGCCTATAAGCCATATAATGTATTAGGCATTATTTAAAAAGCAAAAAACTGAAATATATAATGTATATAAAAATGGTTTAGTGATTATTTATTGCTAAGCCTAATTAAGAGGGGACTGGTCTTATAAAAAGTTGGAGCCCCTCAGGAAAAGAAGAAAAAAACATCATTATAATGTCTCACAAATACAAATGATTTTAATTTTTTTGTTTGTCAACAATGGAACATTTTATAAGTCATTAGAAAAAAGGAAAAAAAATTAAAGAAACAAAAAAAATTTAGGGAGCTTATATGTAATCCCATAACATAAGACCCCAAAATGGTTTTGATGGAATCTAAAAAGTCTTATTTTGAACATTACAGTGCGGACATTTTTTGAAACTTCTTAATTTAAGACTCACGACAGACTGAATGAACATCCAACCAATTTTCGCCCTAAATCTCAACAAGATTTCGGCAGTTAACCAACATATGGTATGGACATATTTAAACACAAATCTTGACAGTTGGGTATATTTTTGTTGCAATGTGTATTCATTCGCTTTTAAGGACCATATAGGCTAGAGTAGTAGATACCATTCACACAAGAGCAACATCCTGGGACAGTCCCCACATGGTGTAGCTTCTCACATTCCCTTTTACTTTTTTACTGCTCAAAATTGAAACATGCCACGAGAGAAACCAATCAGAGAAATACAACATAACATCCAGATTAGTGCAACACCTAGTAACTCCCGTTCCCGCCAAAACCATAGCCCGGGGGTAAACAACTCCTACCTGTCCCTCCCTCCTCTCTGACTCATACTTCTGAGTCACATCGAAGTGGCAGATTGATACACTTAGGACCATGGTCACTTGGACCTGGTTACACCTCGTAGGTGTATGCAGGTCAAAGGTATAAAAAGACCGTGTTCATCTTTGTTCATTGTCGTTGTCTTTGCTCTCTTTTGTATTACGTTTCATTTACTCCGTACCACATCATGGGCATGACGATGCACCTTTAGTATTCACAATTCATCCTTGTAAACTTAGTAGTTTCCGTATAAAGATGAATAAAAGCGTTATAATGGAAAACAGCATTGTCTCAATGTTTGGTAACTAATAACTTCTCTACAGAGGCTGGAGACACCATAAGGCAAGAGACATACAATCCTGAAGCAGCTACAGCATCTTCGATTGGGTAATAACAATGAAGGATGCATATCAGCGTCGACAAAGAAAAGGATGGCCACCATCCCTCTGCATAGATTTCACATTCATGCAGAAGGATGATCGTAATCTATCTACATCCAACTATTTCGGTAGCTTGAATCTTCTCCGTGCGGGCACCGCTCGATGCAAAGAAAAGAGCTATAGAAATCAACATCTACAAGTTGGTAAAAATATAAGGTCAATGTCAAAAGCTCACATTAGTGATGGGCAATATCAGTATGTGTATTGGTATCGACGATTTCGATTTTTTCATACAAAATATCGTTATATTGAGTACCGATTTTTAAAAAAATAATTTCTTTCATCTAATGATGGCATTAGTTTCACAGCCAATGCATAATTTTCGTTGTGTTTAATAAAATTGCATAAACTATTTGACATAGCACTTCTATTTTAATTTACACCAGATAAGAAAAAAACTTAAATGATTGAGATTCAGAAGATTCAGAATTTCAGATTTTTATGAAGGAAGATCATCATAGTGTGAGGACCCTGTCCTCCCCTTTTAACAACACTGTGATGACGTCACAGCATTTGACGTCATAGCACCTGTTCTCCTCTCTTTCGCCTCTCCCCCTTCTGAGAAAAGAGAAAAAATGTTTCGTTCATGCCGTTGCTAGGCAACGAAGCAAGACAAATGCATGTGTGGTCAGAGGAGCCTGGGAAATGCAACCAGCCTCAATAATTCTGTCTTCTTTCTATTTTCTTTTCAATAAATATTTCGAAGATGTATTGCACTTTTGACATCAAAAGTCCAATTTTATTCACACTTTCGATACTTTTTATGTACTTTTAATGGTTATCGCATAGCCCAACATTGGCACATTAATCATGCGAAATGGCCCAATGTTGAGCATAGCAATAAAATGATTTTGACATGTTTTCCGAGGTGCCCATAGACTTACATGGTGACCCGGGAGGTTATGTTCATTTACATATTGTTAAATGATTGGTCAACAAATATCACATGATCAGGATTGCATGTGTATATAAGTTGAGCAATCATGAATTACTAGTCTGTCGTGTTCCGTGTTAAATTATGTGTGGTCGGTGGCTATGCCCGGCCACCCGCTGGATGTCATAGTGTTAATTGTGAGAATAGAGGCTGATTCTAGTACGAGGCTATGACCAGGACCTGTTTAGAGTCAAGTGTCTGCTACCTCTCTAAAGGAGACGAGCTGATAACGGAACCGACCACGTAACGATAGGCAAGGGAACCAGGAAAAAGGACAACAAAGTAATATCGATTCGAACGACCAATATAGTACTCAGATCGATCACTTAAATGTACTTAAACTGTATCGTGGAAAACCTGCTGAACTATTAATAAATGGTAATAAACATCTGTGGGTTTATTTCTTCCTACATGCTGTAATGGAACGAAAAGGGTAATTTGCAGCGGCTGCGCTGAAAGAAGAGTCGACAGCAGGGTTCTCCGTCCCCTAAAAATGCTAGAGGACTATTCCCTAGTGTAGGGGTAGTCTTGGTAAGGGGCCTGCGCCTGGGATAAGAGTTAAAGAAATCGTCTGCAACATCCTCTGCTCTCCTCTAGCAGACGACAATTGGGACAATGTTACGAAAGATCCCGAGGTGGAATCTTACAATATTAGCATTTTTTTTTGGTTTAGGCGATTTCTACTGGCCAAAATGATTTGTGCAGCTAATGAAAATATTTGTTCTGATGAAACAGACGTAGATGGGGTAAAAAGAAATTCTTTTGAAACAGCTTTCAAATTTGGAAAATTATCTGCTTATGCCCGCCATTTCAATGGATCTTCAGCCTTGCTTGGCATAAGAGTGCCTCCATATAACTTCAACTCATTTAAAGCATGTGCATCAGCTACAGCTTCCTGGGCTGTCTGAATGACATTGTTGGCTGCAATGACGTGCAATGACGTCTAAAATGAAGTGCTTGACGTTCAACAAGCAAACCTGCATAATGACGTAGAAAGTTGAGTAACTCGAGATAAAAATTTGGATATTGGATATTTTAAAAAGTATCAACGATACTCGATATTTGAAAAAAAATATCGATATATTAAAATATCGAATCAAAATCACGCATCACTAATCCAGATATGTGCATCAAATGGCGGAGGGTTTGTTGCAGAAAGACTTTATTGAAAGTCGAAAAGTCCCTAATAGTTGCATCTGTTGCCCAGTTAACTGCCAAGAAGTCTAATAGAATAAGCTCTCACAAGTGGAAAATGTCTACTAACAGGGAAATTATCCAATCCGAATAATCCCTTTCTTTATGTTTTACAGAAAGAAGGCAAAAAAGCTAAAGAATGCAAAAAAAACCAGAAATATAGAAAACAAACGTTTTTTACTTTCTACTTGTTTTATGCTTGTCTTATCCAGGCCCTAGAATAATAGTACTGTTCCAGTTTAAATAAAAACGAAAAAAAGCATTTAAAGCCAATATATTAATATTTCTTGTTACAACTCATAATACAAGCATCTTAATCAGCCAATTAAACATAAGTAATGTATGCAAATATACTATGATGAAAATCTGCAGCGATGAGTTATCATGATGACAGCATTGGTGAAAGCCATTACATGTTACACATTATGTATACAAAACTTGAAAAAAAAAATCCGCAAATTACGTCTCAATAAGAGACAACTTGAGTACTTTTTCCAGCAATTCATCTTCCACTTTTTGTCGCATTTCCTCCTCTTCCTTCTCTTTTTCCGAAAGTTCTAACGCTAAAAGCAATTGCTCATCCTGCACAGAAGCTCCATCACTATTGGCAGAGTTAAAACCGTCGTCGAGATTCAATTGATCATAGCTATGAAGTTCCGGGACCAGTGGTACGTTAGGGTCTTCCGCTTGAAATAGCTGTACTGAAGGAGCCAGACTCTCTGCAATGGCCCTAAAATAAGTCACACACAAAATAATCTAACTGTTACGCAAAAGTGGCTACAAGAAACGGGGTTGCTATTTTGATGAACGGCGGAATGGTCAGAACAGTTGGAAAAATAGTAAGAACAGTGAGAAGGGTAGGCTTAGTTAAATCAAGCTTGTTGCAGGGAGTCTGAGGTGCAGCTCGAAGTTTTAAAGAATTATTACATCAAATTAGTCCATTGGTTGACTGTTCACTAATTTGTTCAACGGGAGGAACGGTTGAAACAACATACACAATTGATGCAATAAATTTTTAAAAAATGGGTAGCTTCGCCCTCCAGACCACCTGCAACAACCTAACCTTCCAAATGTTCCTACTGTTGTTCCACCTTCATCAAAATAGCACCCCAATAAACTTCATCATCTTTGCTGGATTAATTATTCAACAAACAGATTAAGTGACAAATAACCTTTGAATTAGATGATCCTCATCTGCTAGAAGAGTTGGTGTCGATGGTCGAGATGGCTGTTGATTTCTCAGAGCTTCCCAAACTGTCACCTTCATTGTTTAGAACAATAAAGAAAAACAGTGCATTTGTGACTACAGATGTAAAATAATCAGGAATGGGGATAACGTTTAAAGAGACCATTACCTCCAGAAACTTATTTTCAAAATGCTGTCAAGACTTGCCAAAAGATTGCCAAAACGATTTTTAAATTTTAAAATAACTCAATAAAACCATAAAAAATTAAAAATTAAGTGACATTTGCTGACTCACCAAACGACGACATTTTAAATTTCCAAAAACGATATACAACCTTCTATGTGGAATTATTCAAATATTAAATCCATAAAAGATTAAAAAAAGTGAAAGATGACAAACTGAAGTTCATAAACTTCATTTTAAGTCATCATTCAAAATGTTATTCATCTGTTTGGCTTTTGACATTTTTAGAATTAGGATTTTTAAAAAAGAACATTTGTTTAATTTTATTAATTCAAGCCTAGAAATCTCTTAAACATTAAATCCATAGTACTTTGAAATGAAAGTAATGTGAGTTGACAACACATTAGAACTTGAGTAGAGGAGTATACTTTGGGGGGGGGGGGAGGTTTGTTGCCAATGTCTGTTGTTTGGTGGCGCATCTATGTGATAAAGATCATTTACATGAATTCAACTGATTTTTAATTTTTTAAATTATATTAATCACTTATTTTAAAATTTACAAATCGTTTTGGTAATCGTTGCATAATTCCTGACAATATTTTGACAAGAAATTTCTGGTGGTAATTGGTCTCTTTAAGGCATAGGTAGCAAATCTTAAGAAATATTAAGAGGCTAGATACATCGTTTAGTTCAAAATTTCTCCGAATGTAGGCGCTGCGATCGTTGTTCGTTTTTAACGTTTTTTCTCCCCGTTCGAAGTCACATAATAATTAATAGAAAAATAGTTTCACGTGCTAACCTTATAAAAAGAAAACATTGTGAAGCCAGTAGATTAATGCACGTAATAATTATTTTGTTATTGTTCTGAGTTGTTTTTAACGGGAGTTCTTCAAATGTTTGGGTGACGGTTTTTTGCTCCTATGGGACTTAACATGGAGTTAAAAAAAACGTAAGATTTTAAATGTTATTTAAAAATAGAAAGCCCTTTTAAAATTTAGAAAAAGGAATAATCCTGAAGGCAATAAACACGTGTAAGTACGTGCTAATTTTTCTGATTGCTCTAAATCATTTTTAATCAGAGTTCTCTTAACTTTTGTTGGACGGTGTTTTAGTCCTACGGGACTTAACATGGAGTTTAAAAACGTACGATTTTAAACGTTATTAAAAAATAGAAGGACCTTTACAAAATTTATAAAAAGGAAACATCGTGAAGCCAATACATGAATGTATGTGCTAATTATTTTGTTATTGTTCTAAATCAGTTTTAACGAGAGTTTTTCAAATGTTTGTGGGCCCTTTTTGGGGCCAATGGTATTTAACATGGGGTTAAAAAACGAACGACTTTGAACCTTGTTTAAAAATAGAGGGACCTTTTCATAAATTATATAAATCGAGCATGTGAAGAACAATACTTTTTATTGTATTTTGCGCTTTACTGTATTTGAATTGAGCGATTGTGAGGCGATTTCTTTCAGTTTTAGTAACACTATATAAGAACACTCATTTGTCTCGTTGTCGTCTGCTCAAAACAACAAGATGGACGTGGATCTAGGCTCTTAAGTGCATTTGAATCTAAAAAAGTATATGGACAATTTTTAGTGATGTGATAAACACTACATACAAGCATATGGTATAAACAAATGCATGTACATGTTTATGGCTGTATTCATAGAGCTCACATAAGCATTGCATTTCCATAGTAAGCAAGAAATAGTTATCTCCAGTGTGACGACCTGGTTTTGTACCACAGGCGGTTGGAGACAGCATAAATGATTTTTCATAAAACAAATTAGAAATTGCCGTCACTCATAAAATGGCGGGGCATATGACATCAGACCATTTATCAAACCAATTATGAACAGAGAACGTTTTCTCCTGTTCATAATTGGTTTGATAACTGTTCATGTTTCCAACTGTTTCTTTTTGTACCCACCACCAAAATGGTGGGTGCAGACGAAATCCCAGTGGCGCCCATCCATTTGCCTGGTAAGCAAATGGAGAAGGCGCCATGTTGTGTCCAGTCCTCTCTCTTGGCTATGTAGTAATAGCCAAGCTTAGAGGTGTTTAAGTTTACACGTGTTACACGTGGCATCATCATGTAGGAGTGATGTAACCCTACTTGAGTATGTAAGGTTTTACTCAGGTTCTGTTGTACCCTGTTGTTTCTGTTGGACCCTGCAAGACATCATGGACGAAGGCTCTGTTCTGATCACCTTCGTCAATTATCTTCTTTCTTTGTTTGGTGTTTTTATGCCAAGTTCGCACTGGGGCCATCTTGGTATCTTTTATTTGAATAACTTCTGTTTTACAGCTGGCCAAGGCCTGGTCAGCTATAGTTTGTAAATACATTATAATAGTAAGTTGTTTTCTGGTTTAATAAACCTTTTATTTAAACTTGTACATCTTGTCTTGGGCCAATACTTGGGGGCTTGTGGGTGGTGGGCGCGAGCCTATGCTCGTGCCATACAAAATTCCCGGGGCGGTATATATATATATACATATATACATATATATATATATATATATATAAATATATATATACATATATATATATATACATATATATATACATATATATATATATATATATATATATATATATATATATATATATATATATATGTATATATATATGTATATATATATACATATATATATATATATATATATATACATATATATACATATATGTATATATATATATATACATATATATATATATACATACATATATGTATACATATATATATATACATACGTATATGTATACATATATATATACATACATATATGTATATATATATATATATATATACATATATATATATATATATATATACATATATGTATATATATATATATATATTGTGACGGACCTTTTTCCGCTAGTAGAATCTGCTCTTTTTGGTTAATACGAGCGAGTTTACACTCGTATTGATAGTGGTTGGCTAGGCCACTAATTCTACTGGCCCGGGAGGACTAGACCAATATAACGTCTATTTTATGTCCTCACTAGTCTCTGGCAAAAGACTTCACAGTCTTGAGGATCTTTAATCTCTGTATCTCTCGGACTTTCGTCCGTAAATCTGCCCTAAGAATCGTGTAAAAATATACTCACTGGTACGTTGCAGGTTTGCACCTGTTGGGACCTTTTTGATGTATCCAAGTAGGTGAAGACCTGCAAATGATGAATTCGCAATCGCGGAATTTAAGTTTCGAATAAAAGAAAACACCACTGGTTTAAATATAGAAAAGTGGTTTATTTCGCAGATAAAATATAACTTTGGCGAACTGGCATTAAACACAACACATAGAAATATAACTTAGAAAAAATATTAAAAGAAAAGAACCGGGCCAAAATCGGCCATAGGTTCGGTATATAAATCAGAAGTTTAAAAAGCGTTTTTTTGACATTAAAAATGTACTCTTTATATACCCTGAGAATCCACAAGTCGGATTCTCAGGGCACAATTCGATAATTGGTTAAAACAATATTTTGGACCAAATGGACCAATCAAAGGATTGATCCACTTGTCCAAAACCATGATTCATCTCCTGTTGTCACACATAGGTGACAACAGAAGAAATCAAAACAAAATCAAACTTTAACCGAATAACATGAGGGGGGAACGAAAAGGTCAGATGATTATCTCATCACATATGATATCTGGGTCACTTGGTACCAAAAGTACCGAGTGGCCCAGAAGCTAAATAAAGTACAGGGTGACGTTAAACCCAGAAAAAAAACGCAAACGCTAAAGAGCGAAAATAAGCGGCGGGCCTAAACGTCTCACTCCCCCCGACTAAGCGGAAAGTACCCTACTTTCCAAGACACTTTCTAAAAATCCCCCTCCCCCCGACTGGATCTAAATTGATAAGACCCAGGGGTATCACAGGTATTTAAAAAAAAAAAAAAAACGTTTCGAAAAATATACAATTTGATTACAGGTTTTTGATAAAAAATTATACAAAATTTTCTGGAATTAATTTCGACTAGAAATTAGACTCAGTCATCGCGCCTACTGGTCCGGCGACGACTCTGTTCCTTGTGGACGCCCTTCTTTACGGCTCCGGTGATAGGTGGCCGCGTCGATCCCTCCTCCCGAACTCTCCTTCCGTGGTCGTCTCGTAGAGTCGCTCCAGTGTCCCCAGCGGGACGACAGTCGACCGCTCCAACGTTGCTAGTACGGTGGCTTCCACGAAGTCTAACATCCGGGTGGCGGAGTAGTCCCTCTCGATGGCCCTTGGCGAATGGTGGCGGAATCGTCGATCCTGGTTCCGATCGGGAATCAGGGTGGCCAACATCGTTTCGGCGATTAACTCCAGAGTCCTGGTGCGGGATTGCTCCCGGGTTCCAGGGTGGATCAGCTGAATCATGTTTGGTTCGTCGCTTGCATGAAGTGCGACGACGGCGGGATATCCTGGCGTTTCTAAAACTACGGCGGTCCAGAGGACATCTCTTCTGGGTCGTGGTCGTTCATTGGAAATCTCCCGTCTACTGTTGAACACTCCCAAATATCGGAGTGCGTGTCGTCCTCCGCGTCTAGAAAATGAAACTAAACCATTATTCAGGAGACGCAATTGTCGTTCCTGCTCCTCTTCTGGTGTCGTCTTTGAAGGCGATGGCGACTTAGGCTTTGCTGCTGGCTTAGGGATTGCTCCCTGAGATGGCACTGCTGTTGGAATGGCAGGGTGTCCTCGGCATCCTTGGAATTGTTCGTCCCGACGAGCTTTTCGGCGGGCAGCGGACCCCTGACCTTTCGGTCGTCTAATCTCTCTTGGTCGGTCCCTTGGCGGCGATTGACGGTCAAAGTGGACTTCCCTCCTCTTGTTCCCCTCCCGGACGACAGTTACTGTCGATCTTGGCTTAAATGGAACAATGGGCGGTAGAGATTTGGACGATACTTCTCTTGGTGGTGTCGGGACCGAAATTGGTCCTGGCAGCACCAGTTTCTTTGCTAACTCCGGCCGGTATCCTCTCACGGTGGGCTCGTCCACTGTGGCCCAACTGTTGGCAGGAGATGCATCACGGACTGGTCTTCTGGTGGTCGGTAGTACGGTGCCGACTTCAGGGACTTCGATGGGCTTTTGACCCCTCTTAATGCACTCTTCATTTTGTTTGGCGATCCACTCTTTCATGGCTCGCTTATCGGCATTCCTCTCTCCTCGGGTGCGGCCCCGGCGATTTGAGGAGTACAACTCGGCTGGTACTCCCCCTTCGGCATCACTGCCGGGCGGCGTGTCCATTTCCTCTGGGGGTCGCGGGAACTGCTGTCTCGGATCCCGGGCTGGTCCCATGTAGATGTCCGGTTCTGGATCACCTAACTGAGGAGGCGGAGATCTCATTAGAGGTAAAAAACGATTGACTAACTCATCCTCTGATTCGGGGCTCTTTCGCTTCTTGACAGAGTTGCCCGAATCATTCCTATCCTTGCTGGAAGTCGAGGCATTGCTGCCTAAAGGCTTTTCAGCCGCGATGGCTGCTCCGGTCTTTAGGGCGGCGTCCTCGATTTCCATCACATCATCATCATGGCCCTCTCCAAATAAGGCCGTAAAATTGAATGAGTCCTCACTGCTTGTAGACTTTCCTCCAAAAGAACGCGGCATTCTCTTCTTAAAAATAAACTTTTTAACACTTGACACAGTAGAAAATCGCGAAATTTTACTTTCGCGTGCTTCTCTCTCAGAAGTGAATTTGAAAGTGGCGTCCAAAATGGCGGCGGCGTCCCCACGTGGTTCTACAGGGTTGCCAAGTCTAATTTCTGGGTCAGAAGAGGCGGAGCTATTAGCTACTTCCGGTTTCTCTTCTTTTTCTCTTCTCTCGATTTCTCCCACCAGGCGGCGCTGCGCAAGGCGGCAAATTCGAATTTCTGCATCCCTTGATGCTTTTTCTTGACTCTCTGGGTCTAATTTGGCCGTTTTAACGCCAAATTTCGCCCATCTTGGCGGTAAATTAGCTTTTGCGTAATTTTTCTTCTCTCCACCACGTGTTTGCACACGGGAATCCAATTGGACTGGTTCTTTTGGAGCAGTTTTCTTTGGTCTCCCGCGTTTCCTTTTAGGTGGTTCCAGAGGAATTTCTGGAACTTCCTCTTCTTCTTTTTCAGAAGTTTCCGGATGAGTTTCTTGGCTGGCATCGGGGATAACTTCTTCTTCTTCACGATGAACTTCTGGAGTATTCTCAACAGGTAAGTTGTCGTCTGCTTCGTTGATAATTTCTTCATCAGCGTCGGACTCTTCCTTTGCGCTGGTAGTTTCTTCAATGTCATCAGGTAAGTTTGTTTGAGGAGCCCTCAGGTCATTGGCCTCGAAATAGGGTCTCATTTGCTGAACATTGACGGTGTCTCTCATAGTCAGACCAGATCGAGTGACGTACTCGATCTCGTAGACTAGATCGGTTATCTTCTTCGTGACAAGGCAGGGTTCCTTGTATGGCCAGATAAGTTTCTGAGCCATTCCTGGCTTTGGCACACGATCTCTTATCAGCACTTTCTGACCCGGCTTATAGTCCGGAATCGTACGATGCTTCTCGTCGTAATTTCTTTTCTGCACCTCCTGGGCAGCTTCGATATTCTTCTTAGCAGCATCCAAAGCTGGATCGGACTGCTCTGCTTCGTCTGTTACGGGCGGTGGCACGATAGGAGCACGTGGCATCATGTTGTCCAACGTGGTCCTGGGCTCGCGCCCGAACATCAATCGATATGGCGAAAATTTCGTTGAGTTATGTTCTACAAGATTGTAGGCCATAACTGCGTCACCTAATTTCTTTTTCCAGTCAGCCTGTTGCTGAAGGACATCCAAGTGACGTTTCACCACTTCCATGACTGTATGATTCGTTCGTTCTGCCAACCCATCAGCTTGTGGATGATAGGCGGTCGTGGCAGCATGCTGGATTGCGTAGGTCTTGAAAAACGCTTGAGTCTCATTACTCAAAAATTGGGGTCCTCGATCAGTGATGATCTTCTGAGGAACTCCAAATTCGTTTACAATTTTATCTTTGACGAAGGCAATTGCTGCCTGAGCGGTTGCTCTTGCCACTGCTTTGGCGATGCAATACTTCGTCGCGTAGTCCACTGCAATCAAAATATGCTGAACTCCTCCGGTTGATTTCGGAAGACGACCAACATAATCCATCCCCCAACACTCTGTCGGCTTTCCCACAATGATTGGTTGTAACAATCCAGGTACTTTTTGGTGCGACAGTTTGGTTCTCTGACAGATGTGGCATGACCTGACATAGTCGGCGACATCTGCTTTCATTGTTTTCCAATAGAATCTCTTCTGGATTCTCTTCATCGTTTTGGTGAATCCGAAATGTCCGGCCTCAGGCACATCATGGAGCATCTCGAGAATCCCAATCCTCAATTGTCGGGGCACAGTACACGTTAGTACTGGCACGGTGTCTTCATACTTCATGTGGTATAAAACGCCATCCACTATCGCAAACTTCTTGTGATAGGGATGCAGTCGATCTTGCTGGAGTGATTCTTTGATGAGGAGAAGTTCTTCATCAAGGGATTGCTCCCGTTCCCACTGGAAATCGTTGTAGACAGTAAAGATGTGAAGGTCTTCGAGAGCTTCCATCTCTCCATTTTTCTGCTTCCAATTAGCAGGAACGTTGCTCTCGTAACGTGAGACACAATCGGCGTCCACGTGCGTTTTACCCTTCTTGTAAACTACCTCATAATCATATGGCTGTAGTTTCATCTGCCATTTACCCAATCGGCCATCTAAATTCTGTGCTGTTCTTAAATAACACAGGGCCTTATGATCGGTAAATATCTTGAATTTTCGGTTGAAAACATACGGTCTGGCTTTTTCTATGCCATAAACGATTGCAAGACATTCTTTTTCAGTCGTTCCGTAGTTTCGTTCTGCTCCTTGGAGTTTTCGGCTGTAGTAACCTAGAACTCCAGGTTTCTTTTCGTTTTTCGCATACTGATAGATTATGACACCAATCTGGTAATCGCAAGCATCAGTGTGCAAGGCAATTTCTGCCTCCGGATCATACAAAGTTAGAATCGGAGCGGAGCAAAGAGCCTTCTTCAGACCATCAAAAGCGACCTCGCAGTCGTCATTCCACTTGAAGTCCAGGTCCTTCTTGACTAGGGCTTGCATTGGTTTGGCGATCTTGGAGTAATTTTCAATGAAACGGTTGTAGTAGCCGGTCATTCCAAGGAAGCTTCTGACGTCAGTCACGTTTTTCGGTGCAGGAAATCCTTGAATCGTCTGCACCTTCTCTTCATCAGGTCGAATACCAAGGGCGCTAATCTTGTGTCCAAGGTAGTTGATCTCGTCTTCTCCGAAGAAACATTTGCTGGGTTGAAGACTTAAATTGGCGTTCCTGATGAGCACCAAGATATCTCTCAATCTTTTCATGAACTCTTCGAAGTTCTTCGCAAAGATGACGATGTCATCTAAATAGACCAGGCAGGTCTCCCATTTGTGGCCTGCTAGTAACAAATCCAAAGCACGCTGCATCGTCGCAGGTGCATTCATCAAACCAAACGGCATTCTGTTAAATTCGTAGAGGCCATTTGTGCATACGAAAGCCGTTTTTTCTCGATCTCTTTCTTCCACTGGAAATTGCCAATAACCTGATATTAAATCCAAGGTTGCAAAGATCGTGGCTCCTGAAAGTGAGTCGAAAGCGTCATCTATCCGTGGTAGTGGATACTGGTCAGCTTTGGTTTGAGCATTTAATTTGCGATAATCGACGCAAAATCGATGCTGACCATTCTTCTTCTTGACAATCACCACCGGACTTGCGTACGGACTCTTGGATGGGCTTACAATGCCGGCGTCCAACATATCACGTAGTGTCGACTTGATGATCTCTCTCTGAGCAGGTGAAGTACGCCGGAGCGGTTCTCGAACCGGCGGGTTTTCACCCGTGTCAATCACGTGTTTTGCCAAATTTGTCTTTTTCAAGTCGGAGGTCTTGAAGGCAAAGATGTCTCTAAATTCTCCGAGAAGTTTCCGAATCGCCATTTGTTCTTCTCTTGAACGATTCGGGTTGACATTCAGACTGTCTTGAAATTTGACATAGTCTTGCACTGTCACTTCGTCACTCTGTGCTTCAATCTTATAAATCGAGGGGCCCACAGGCACATCAAGAGCTGTAATGGCGTCCTCGATCTCTGCGATCGTTTCTCTGGCTCCGAGGTGAATAACCTCTCCAGACGGATTGAAGATTTGAATTTGAAGGATAGACTTTCCTCTTCCTTCAATGATCCCAGGAGAAACTTTGACTCCTCTCTGCTGGAACGTGCTTTCGCACGAGTCGATGAATTGAAGACTACCTTCTTGTAGATCATCATGAGCATTGACCTCGACGATTGCAACTTTTTTTGGATCCAGCACGAGATTCTGGACCAGACGTAGCTTAGCTGGCCCCTTATTCAGGAGTTTCTCTTGCAGATCTTCCTCTTCTTCATTCTTAAGATTTTCAATAAAATCTTCTGCTTTTTGGTTCTTTTGGAGAGTGTCCGGCAACAGTTCCTCTCCAAAGTAAACTTTCTTTTTGTTCATGTCAAGGCAAAGGTTGAGGTCTTTACCGAGATCGTTTCCCAGCAAAGCCTCACGTCGTCCTTTGATGACAATCAGCTTTCCTCTGACAAGTTTTTCGGCGACTCGAATCGGCACGATGACTTGTCCCATGATGTTTAATGGATTTCCTCCGGCGCCAGTCAAATTCGGCGGAAAAGGTAGCGGATCCATTACCAACTTCATCTCTTTGACTAGTGATTCACTTATGACAGAAGCTTCGGCACCACTGTCGGTAGTCATCACTAACTCACGACCTCCGAAGTTCACACGAACTTTGGGAGCCGTCTGCTCATCTTGTTGTTGGACTTGAAGTTCACGAGGCGCGACTGTCTCAGTCAACTTGGTCCAAACATCTTGTATTGTCTTCGAACAACACTGGTTCTTCAACCGACAGAGAAGACTAGACTCTGCAGTCGAATTAACAGGCGTGGCTACTTTCTTTTTCGCCACTCCATGTTCTGCTTTGGTTTTAACAGGAGTAGCTCCTTTTGAGACTACTACCTGTTCTGCTTGATTTTTAGCAAGAGTAGCTCCTTTTGAGACAACTACTTGCTCTTCTTTAGTCTTAACAGGTGTGGTTACTTTCTTTTTCGCCACACACTGTTCTTCTTTGGTTTTAACAGGTGTGGTTACTTTCTTTTTCGCCACACACTGCTCTGCTTGATTGCTAACAGAAGTAGCTCCTTTTGAGACTACTATCTGTTCTGTTCGATTGGACATCTTGGCGTCGTTCGTCTTTACAAACGACGTAGAGGCCCCACTTTGCAGTGGGTTCCGCCGGCTCCCATTTTCGTGAATGGTACGGATGTGGATCCCATCTCCAAAGTCTGCTTTATGTCGTGGAGAGTCCTCTAGCTGCACCGCAGCACAGCTCTGCTTAGGAGTCGTTGATTCCTCTTCTCTGTTGTCGTGTTGGCACAGGCTACCCAGACCTGGAGGCATCCCAGCATGGTTGACCGCAGCCAAACCAATAGATCCTCTCGTTATCTGGTCCTGTCGGACCGTGACGTCAACCTTTGCAGGTTTCGTTGACTCCTCTTCTTTCGGGCTCTCGTTGACATCTTCTTTTTCGGGCGTCACTACTTTGGGTGCGAGTGGCGCCCTTAGTAGTTTAAAGTTGTCAGATGGTTGTCAAAATGGAAATAATGCGTTCGATTATTTATTAGGACAGGCACCATCTTCATTCCATTGGGTAGAACATGGATTTCGTCGGCGCGGATAACTTTCGGCGCCGTCGTTTCCGACGGTTCATCAACTCTACTAACTGGAGTTGGTGGAGTCGTCTTGTTCTCCTCCTTCTTCGGTTTCGGTTCGTTGGGGCACTGGAACGCTCGATGTCCAGGCTCCTGACATTGATAACAGATGAGTGGCCCAGTAGACTTCCTTCTCTGCTGGGGTCTCGATCCACCATCTCGATTTGGTTGTGAATCCTGCGTCTTTTCAGACGTGGCCGGATTCTTAGGAGTCCACGTCTGCTTCCTTTGTTGTTGCTGCTGTTGTTGCTTCTGCTGCTGAGGCTTCTGCTGCTGGGCCGGTTGGTTACCAGTAGACGTCCTGTACACTAGCATCTTCTCCTCTATTAGTTCTCCTTCGGTTTGGGCTGCAAATTTAACAAAGTCATATAAATTGTCTTTAGGTGCCCCAAATAGATACTGTTTGAGAGATGGTAGCAGGCTCTTCCTCAGGCTTGAGATCAACAAAGAGTCGTCATCATTGGGATGTATCCTTCGATACATCTCTGCATACTCCTCCGCATAGACTTTGAAGGTTTCGTTGTCCTTCTGAGTCCTTGCGGACAGCTCGTTCTTCATTCTTACTTTCTGGTCCGGCAATAGAAATTCATTTATAATTCCATTTCTCATCATGATCCAATTGATCTCGCCATATTCCAAGCGGAAACGAGCAAGCCATTTGATCGCTCGTTTTCGAAGGAGACCAGTAAAGTGGCTGCATCGCTGCAGGGAGTTCCACTGGTGCGCAATCGCAATATCTTCGAACTCTTCGATATATAGAAGTATGTTTTCAGATCCAGTATACTTCGGAAAACCCTGGAGCGGATGTAGCGAATTCTTTTCAGAATACGGCGTAGGTCCCAGGTTTGGAGTCCATTCAGGAGCTTCAGGCCTGAGCTTTCGCCCGGATTCTGTCGGTGATTTGCTTCTATTTCTGAGATTTCTCTCATGTGTGTGTTCAAAGCGGCGTGGAGTCGATTCTCCACATAACCGTCTTACCAATTCTTCTCGACTTTCAGGAGTAGCGTCTTTCATTAGTTCGGCAAACCGGTCGACCATCTTCTGTTCGTTGCTTCGTCGAGAGGCCTCAGAAGATGCTTCAGTCTTGAGTCGGGTGTCGGCTTGTCGTTCTTCGTCTTCAGCACGCTGTTCTTCCTCCTGGAGTCGCTTCTCTGACGCAAGGGCCCTCAGCTTGTCTTCTTTCTCCTGCTTTCGTGTTTCGCGGGCAACACGGCGTGTTTCCCGAGCTTTCGCTCGTTCCTTTACGAGCTGTTCACGTCGGCGTCTGTATTGGAGTTGCTGGGAGAACCTTGCGGTTATTCCGTTGGTATTCATCATTATTTATCGTAATTTGTGTCAATAAAAACGTAAAAATGTTTCGAAAAATTTTGTTTGGTTTCAAAATTGTTTGCACAATTTAATTACGATAGTTCTCGTGTTTTTCAACACGTTTCTTAGGGCAAAACGAGGTAGCAAGTTTTATAAACTACCCCGCACCTCCACCATATATTGTGACGGACCTTTTTCCGCTAGTTGAATCTGCTCTTTTTGGTTAATACGAGCGAGTTTACACTCGTATTGATAGTGGTTGGCTAGGCCACTAATTCTACTGGCCCGGGAGGACTAGACCAATATAACGTCTATTTTATGTCCTCACTAGTCTCTGGCAAAAGACTTCACAGTCTTGAGGATCTTTAATCTCTGTATCTCTCGGACTTTCGTCCGTAAATCTGCCCTAAGAATCGTGTAAAAATATACTCACTGGTACGTTGCAGGTTTGCACCTGTTGGGACCTTTTTGATGTATCGAAGTAGGTGAAGACCTGCAAATGATGAATTCGCAATCGCGGAATTTAAGTTTCGAATAAAAGAAAACACCACTGGTTTAAATATAGAAAAGTGGTTTATTTCGCAGATAAAATATAACTTTGGCGAACTGGCATTAAACACAACAC
>JAUPFP010000003.1:7185978-7243478 GCA_036925085.1 Brachycybe producta
TTTCTACCAGGCAAAATGACACAATCTTAGGTTTTTGTTAAACCCTCTGACACCACAAGCTTTAAATTAGTGAGGAAACTATACCATACTGTACGCATTTAAACTGTATCATAAGTGGCACCAAAAGGTTGGGGGTGCCAACTGTTGAGTTTCTTCTAAAAAAAGCGTTGGTCCGGCTGGTTCCCGGGCAAAACACCTGCAATGTGTCGGGACTCGTCCTCGTCCATCCTGACTCTTCCGCCACCAGTCCCCTGGGACCCTTGGGCGAAAGCCTGCGGACCTCCCTTCTTCCCATGCCTGGACTTTTTCTTGTCCTTTTTCTTTTTCTTCTTATGGGATGAAGGTTTACTGTGCTTTGAGCCGGATGCACCTGAGCTCAAAAACTTACCAGGTCAGTCAGACTTCGGAGGGTGGTTAGCCCCCTTTGACTGACCGGACTTGCCATCTGTAGGCTTTCCAGCCGAAGCTGTACTCGCCTTCGCGATGGCTACCGTAGCTGAACTGACAGTCGAGGACGGCCGTGTTGTCACGAAACACCCTCAATCATCCCGGGGAAGATTCTTCTTCTCCGTTGCAAGTCGCTGACTCTTGCCACCAAGTTTCAACTTGGGTGCATGCCTTGGCAGCTTGTATTGCCCCCTCTGGGCAATACACTGTTGGCCAGCAGCAGTGGTGGCACTCGGAACTGGAGTGACACCACTTCCGACAGGAGGTTCCCATGTAACGAGCGGATTCCGGACTTCAGCTTCTCGCAGGGGCGGAAACTGAGCGGTCTGGAGCTCGAACTCCCATCGGCATTCTGCGTTCATGGCCCTTTCCACCATGGCTTCGAACTTCACCGCTTGTGCCATGAGGTAACACATGCGGTCCTCTTTGCCTTTAAAAAAAGAATTTGGTTTGAAATTGGAATTCAAGTCTAAATAAGGTCATGGTAGATGTTAGTTTAACTCATGGGTGGCCACAGATACTAACATGGGGGTGCTTGCCCCCCCCTTTAAAAGCAATTTCCAGTATTTCAATTATAAAATTTTAAAGAAAAGTGTGTAAACTACAATTATACTTCATATTAAAAATGCTGTTATTTTTACATTTGTTATGAAAGAAATACATTATTAATTACGTTTTTAAATTTCTTTTAAAACGAAATTCACTTCATGCAAAAAATATTTCGGTCCCTCAATTCTGTGTTCAATGGTTCACCACAGTATATCATGCACCAAAAATGTAACTGAACATTACTAGAAACAATGACATAAAAGTATTGAAGCAGCAAATAAGTTTCCAAATAAGTTGTGTTATATAGTTATACAACTATAACTGTTAATTGAGACATTTTGGCCCTTTTGGGCCCTATCGCAATTTTTAATTTTAGCGCCGTTTTATTTTGGGCTTTATATGGTAGTCACGCTCTGTATTTTGGCTGAACTTCTGAGCCACTCGGTACATTAAGGTACAGATCGACTCAATCTATTTTTGTTGTTGACCTTATTGTTAACCCTCTTATCCCTATTATGTTCATTTCCACACGAGTGGATTTTGTGTTTTTAATTTGAAGTTGTTTACGTTTTTCGATGTTATCACCTGAGTGTGATAAAGCCTGAGCCAAAAGTTTGGTCAGCTGGGCCAATCCTTTGATTGTCCAGAGGATCCGACTTATGGATTCTCAGGGTATATAAAGAGATGTTTTTTCTATGTTAGGGAGAGATTATTTAACTAACCAACCTATGACCAATTTTGGCTAGGTTTTGATATTAAATTTTGATACATTATTTTTAAGTGTTGTGTAACGTCCAGCCAGACCGTTACAATGACACGATAAATTCAAATGCCCACGAAACAGACGTAAAAACTTACCGACTACCGGCTCCTTACAGGGACGGGACCGTACCCGTAGCCGCCTCCACACGGTGTTGCCCTTGGGATGTGTCGGCTCCAGGAGCCACCCACGACGGACACGGCGAAAAACCACGCCGCCACGCCGAGAATATCGCGGTAGAACAACAGTCCTACCGCGAGCCGACACGAGTACCGGCCGAAACAGGTCAGTAAAAGATGGTGGAGTTTCCCCAAACCAGAAACCCACCCCCCTCGCGGTAACTCCCCAAAGAAATAGACATGACACAAGTAAGTGATGATTAAAAGTGTATTTAATGACACTTACGATGAATTAACGATGACAACGAAGGCAGTGCTATTTACAGCACTTGGCTGGGAATCTCCCTCCAGCCAAGAGTAATATACAAGGCAAAGAAGCCAACAGGCCAAAGGCACAAAGGAAGAATTAGATGCTGGCCAGTGGAGGTCCTCTTGACCTCCTCCCACAGGTCTAGTCTCATTCACAGCCTACAACCCACTGCCCAGATCCTGTGGTTGACTAGGCCACAGGAAACCTCCAGGCAACTCCACCTGGAGGGGACAGAGGTCACATCTGACCTTTCACCCATAGACTTCATGGTGAGAGGTCTGCTGGCACCAAAATGGCGTCAGACCTAACAGCCTACTGTAGCTGTCAGGCAGACCACCATAGGGAAATTTGTCTGCTCATTCAAAATTTAAAAATTGAGCAGACCAGGTTGCCACAGTTGTTTCAAACCAAAGTTATATTTTTTGCTTATATTTAATGTATCTACAAAATAAATTCCTCATCTATATTTAAACTTTAATCCATGGTGATTTTATTAATTGAATTCTTATCTGGCGACTGCTTTTTCATCATCATTTTGCAGGTTCTACATGTCTGCTGAAGTACGAAGACACAAAGATCCTCAAGACTGTGAGACTTTAATGAGACTAGAGAGGACATTGAATAGACGTTATGATGGTCTAGTCATCCTGGGCCGATAGAATTAGTAACCTAGCCAATCACTATAGATATGAGCAATAATTTGCTTCGTATCGCCAAAATAAAGCAGTTTTTATCAGGGGAAAAATGTCCATCACAATATATGGTGGAGGTGCGGGGTAGTTTACAAAACTTGCTACCTTGTTTTATCCTTGAAAATCGTATTGTAAAACAAGCAGATCATAATTAAATTGTGCAAACAATTTTGAATCAAAACAAAAGTTTTAAAAGTTTTATTATCACAAAATACGATAAACAATGATGAATAGCAATAAGATCAACAAAATGTTTTCTCAGCAACTCCAAGAGACGTCAACGTGAATATCTCGCCAAAAAAACAAGCAGAAGCTTGGGACTGTTGCAAAGAACACCACCTCGCCCAAGATGCCAGTAAGGAAAGAGAAGAGAAGCTTAGGACCCTTGCAGAAGAGAAGCGACTCCAGGAGGAAGAGAAGCGTGCCCAAGAAGACGACAATCAAAAACCTGACTAGACTGAAGCAGGATCATCTGAAGCCTCTCAACAAAGAAACAAACAGAAGATGGTCGACCGTTTTGCCAATATGATGACGGACGCCACTCCCTAGAGCCAAAAGAAATTGGCAAGACAGCTTTGTGGGGAACAGTCAATGACACCACGCCGCAATGAACACGAAAAAATATAAGAAATGGAAGCAATTATTCACCAACAAAATCCGGGTGCAAGCTCAGGCCAGAAGTTAAATAATGGGCTTTGAACCTGGGACCGATGCCTTATTCTGAAAAGAGTTCACTCCACCTGCTACAGGGTTTCCCAAAGTACACTGGGTCTGAGAAAATACTTCTATATGTTGAAGAGTTCGAAGATATTGCGATTGCACATCAGTGAAACTGCCTGCAGCGATGCAGTCACTTCACTGGTCTCCTTCGAAAGCAAGCTATAAAATGGCTTGCTCGTTTTCAATTGGAGTATGGTGAAATTAACTGGCTTATGATGAGGAACGGAATTATAAATGAAGTCCTGTTACCTGATCAGAAAGTCAGAATGAAGAATGAGCTGTCCGCAACTACCCAAAAGGATAACAAAACTTTCAAGGTCTACGCGGAGTATGAAGAAATGTATTGAAGGATACATCCCCAAGATCACGACTCATTGCTGATTTCGAGCCTGAAGAAAAGTCTACTAGTACGAACCCTGAAGCAGTACCTGTTTGGCCCACCTAAGCACAACCTTTATGATTTTGTCAAGTTTGCTGCCGAAATGGAAAGAAAACTGATCAAAGAGAAGATGTTGGTATACAAGACAACTACTGGCCATCAATCGACTAGCAGTAGAAGCCTCAACAGCCTCAACAGCAGCAGCAACAACAGAAAAAGCAGCAGACATGTACGACGAATAATCCGGCCATGTCTGAAAAGACGCACGAGCAACAGAAGCTCAACCAAGATGGCCGACAGAGAACCCAGCAGAAAAAAACAGTCTACTAGGCCATGTCAGGAACCTGGACACCGAGCGTTCCAGTGTCCTAATTAAGGGAAACCAAAAAAAGAAGAAAAGACAACTCCACCAACTCTGGTAAACCGAGTTGATGAACCGTCGGAAACAACGGCGCCAAAAGTCATCTGCACCAACGAAATTCACGTTCTGCCGAATGGAATGAAGATGGTACCTGCATTAATTAATCAAACCCATTATTTTCATTTTGACAACCACCAGGAGGCTTTAAACTACTAAGGGCGTCACTCGCACCCAAAGTAGTGATGCCCGGAAAAACAGATGTTGAAGAGAGATGGGAAGAGACGTTGAGAAGAGTTGACAAAACCTAAAGAATTGGACGTCCAGGTTCGACGGGAGCAGATAACGAATTAATCTAATGGAAGGGTTGCAGTCTACCATGCAGAGATGTCCCCAAGTCTGGTGAGCCCGTGCCGAAACGAACAAGAGGAGTCGTTAAAACCTAAGCAGAGCTGTACTTCGGTACAGCTGCCGGAAGACCTTCACATCTTCACTGTCTACAACGATTTCCAGTGGGAACGGGAGCAATTCCTTGATTAACTTCTCATCAAAGAATCACTCCAGAAAGACTGATTGCATCCGTATCGTTTGCGATAGTAGATGGCATTTTGTACATCAAATATGAAGACACTGTGCCAGTACTAACATGTACTGTGCCAAAGCAACTACGACTTGGGATCCTCAAGATGCTCTATGATGTGCCTGAGAACAGACATTTCGGATTCACCAAAACGAAGAGAATCCAGAAGCAATTCTACTGGAAAATTATGAAAGCAGATGTTGCTGCCTATGTCCGGTCCTGTCATATCTGTCAACGAACAAAACTGTTGCACCAAAAAGTACCTGAACTGTTACAACCAGTCATTGTTGAAAATCCGACAGTATGTTGGGGAGTGGATTATGTTGGTCCTCTTCCAAAATTGATTGGAGGTGTCCAACATATTCTAATTGCAGTTGACTACACAACAAAGTATTGCATCGCCAAAGCAGTGGCAAGAGCAACCACTCAGGCAGCAATTGCCTTCGTCAAAGATAAAATTGTAAACGAAATTAGAGTGCCATAGAAGATCATTACTGATCATGGGCACCAATTCTAGAGTAACGAGACTCAAGCATTTTTCAAGTCATATGCGATTTAACATGCAGCGACTACAGCCTATCATCCGCAAGCCAATGGACTGGCTGAGAGAACCAACCACACTGTGATGGAGGTTGTGAAAAAACATTTGGATGTCCTCCAGCAACAAGCTGACTGGAAAAAGTTAGGTGACACAGTTATGGCCTACAATCTGGTAGAACATAACTTGACAAAATTCTCGCCTTATCGACTAATGTTCGGAGGCGAGCCCAGGACTACGCTTGACAACATGATGCCACATGCTCCTATCATGTCACCACCCATGACAACCAAAGCAGAGCAGACCGATCCAGCCTTGGATGCTGCTAAAAATAAATTTAAGCTGTACAAATGATCAGAGATTTTTGATCAGAGATCGTGTGCCAAAGCCAGGAATTGCTCAGAAACTTATCTGGCCATATATAGAACCCTGTCTTGTCACCAAAAAGCTAACCGATATGGGCTACGAGATCGAGTACTTTACTTGATCTGATTTGACCATGAGAGATACCGTTAATGTTCCAAAAATGAGACCCTACTACGAGGCCAATGACCAGAGAGATCCTCAATCGAACTTGCCTGATTAAAATGCAAGCGTCGAAGAAGAATCTGATGAGAAAGAAGCCTATGCCAAAGGAGAATCCGACACTGAAGAAGGAGGTATCCAAAAAGCAGACGACGACTTACCTGAAGCTGATCCGGAAGTCCATTGTGAAGAAGCCACTCCCAATGCAAGCCAAGAACCTCATCAGAATGAAGCTGAAAAAGAAGACTCAAGAGATGACACCGCCTAAGCAACCAAAAAGAAATGTGAGACGCCAAGGAAAACTACTAAAGCCGCAGTTCAATTGGATTCCCATGTGCAAACACGTGTAAAAAAAAAGAAATATTATGCCACCAAGATGGAAAAAATTTGGCATTAAAACGACCAAATTCCAACCAGAAACTCCAAAAGTAAAACCAGACGATTCTGAAATTCAAATTTGCCACATTTCGCAGTGACGCCTGGTGGGAGAAATAAAGAGAAGAGAGACATTGAAGAAACCAGATGTTGTCATTAGCTAAGCCCCTTTGAACCCGTACTAAGATGTGGCAACACCTTAGAACCACGTGGGGAAGCATCCGCCATTTTGAACACCACTTTCAAATCTGTTTTTACAAGTGAAAGACGTCAGCAAAAAGTTTCGCGCATTTTTAAGTAGACAAGTTCGAAAAAGTTTCCTTTTAAGAAGAAAATGCCGAGATTATTTGGAGGAAAATCAAGCAGTAGTGAGTCTTTAGAGTTTGTGGTACTTTATGGCGAAGAGAACATGGACTTGGGAAAAGAGGAAAAGAAAGACATAGAGAAAGTAGACTGCCATTGCTGCCGAGAAGCAATGCCTCAACGTCAAATACAAGAAGAAACCAGGATTCGGACAAAAAAGGCCCGAATCAGAAGACGAATTAGTAGAGATTCGTGCCGTGAACTCTTACTTATCTTGTGACTGTGCTTTTCATCATCTTCCAGCTCCACACCTAATCGGATACTACAAGCAACGATCAGGTGCAAACCTGAAACGGTAATTCAGCCAAGAAGTTCAATGCCATTTTCAAAAGTAATTTACGGAAGAAATATCGTCAAAGTATGAAGACAAAAAATCCTCAAGACTATGGAGAGCCTTTAACGAGACTAGTGAGGACATTGATTAGACGTTATATTGGTCTAGTCCTCCCGGGCCGATAGAATTAGTGACCTAGCCAATCAATATAGATACTAGCAATAACACGCTTCGTATCGCCAAATGAAAGCAGATTCTATCAGGGAAAAAGGTCCGTCACATAATAGTAGGTGATATAAATTTTGACAGTTTTAGAAAAAAGAATAATAAAATGGAACAGTATCATATTATAAACGACTTTAGCCATGAAAATATTTTGATTCGGATCAAAATGTAACTAAAATTTTGTGCAAACTAAACTACTGTTGATAATGAAAGGGCACTTACTTTGTTAACACTCTACTTTGTCTACATCATATTTGGGGGTCCTAAACTTTGGGATACATCAATTGGATACAAACTGATAATTAGAGATTTAAACACACGCACATAACACACACACCATACATAAAAAAATTACGACAAAAAAAAGAAAACGAAAAAGAATTACAATAAGCAGTTATAAACAAATAAGAAAACAATAAACAGTTACTAATGCACAAGTTACAAAAGCAGCTAATGATGTTGGATTTAATCATAATGTAAACTCTATTATTCAAGGTGTGGTAGCATAAAAATTATGCTCCCGGTTTTTGGGCTATTTTTTATGTTAATCCCTTTAATCCCTTTTTATTTTAATCCTTTGTTAATCTCTTTTTATTTTAATCTTTTTTTAATCCTGCCTTTTGATTAGAACTAAGTGTGCTGAACACGTTGCAGCAATCAGATTTGAAATCAGTCAAGCAGTTTTTAAGTTATTAGGAAAACCCACTTCAGCTATACCTTCACATGTAAATGTTATGGTGTTTAACTGTAGGAGTCTACAAAACAAAGTTCCTGAGTTCATTGCAGCAGTTGAGGAGACTGGTTGCAATATAATTTTTGGCACAGAGTCATGGCTTGATGATACTGTGAATAATGGAAAAATATTTCCAGATGGTTTCACAGTGTACCATAGAAACAGAGTTGGTTGTTCTGGGGGTGGCATTTTCATAGCTATTTCACAAATATTTCATAGTTGCAGGAAAACAAGTTTCTAAACAGACTGTGAAATAGTATGTTGTAGTTTAAGGCTAAAGAATGGTAAAAAGATGTTTTTTATATTCTTTCTATCGGCCACCGGGATCCTCCATAGCAGATATCACTAGTGTAAGAACTTCTTTGGACACTCTTCATCGTAAATACCATAGCCCAGCCATTATTTTAGGAGGTTGTGTAAATTTTCCTAATATCAACTGGGAAACACATACGGTGCCCAGTGGCAGTGACGGGCAGTTAGCAGTTTCATTTTTAGATAGTATGAATACTTATTCTATGGAACAGGTTGTAACTAAACTGACCAGAAATGACAATTCTTGATGTAGTACTGACTAATAGTCCCGAGTTATTATCCAATGTTAGGGTACCAGGGGAATTAGTGATCATCAGATGGTCTTATGTGATGTTAACGCATGCATGGAAAAAAATTCTGAGGTTAAAAGAGTAGTGTTTCTTTTTAACAATTGTAATTGGGATGGTTTTAAGTCACATTTGATAGATAATTTTCAGAAATTTAAAGAACATTTTCATCTTCAAAATGTGAATTTGAATTGGTCACAATTTCATAGTTTAATTTTAAGTGGGTCTTCCTCCTTTATTCCAACCAGGGTAGTTAGGGACTGTGCCACACCGGTATAGTACACTAGCAAAGTTAAAAGTGCTCTTTGTAAGCAATCCTTTAGTAGGAATAGGGCTAGAAATCACCCAAAATTCTGTATTGCACGCACAGCAGTGAAACAGGAAATGTTGTTAGCTCATGACAATTTTAAATGGAGAATGGTTAAAAACAGACCCAAAATTATTTTTGCGTTACATGAAGAACTCTAGGCCAATTAGAAACTCTATTCCTTCTCTGGTTGACACAAATGGGAAGCTTGTTTCAGATCCAGTAGGAAAAGCTACCTTATTAAATGAACAATACAAGAAGGTCTTCACAGTTGATGATATCATACCACATGAGGGTTTTCTTTCAACATCTCTTTGTATGGATCAAATTGTAATAACTGCAGATGGGATAGTCAAGCAACTTCTAAAATTAGACTCAAATAAAACCTGTGGTCCAGTTGGGATGTATGCTATCATTTTAAAAAATCTTGCACAAGAGTTGGGTCCATACCTTCAGTTAATTTTTCAAAAGAGTTTAGATATGTGGAAATTAGCTAATGTTAGTCCAATTTTTAAATCAGGAGACAAGTCTCAGGTAACCAATTACAGACCCGTGTCTTTAACCTCAATAGTTTGCGAGGTCCTTGAACATATATATTACTCCTCAATGAATTTTCTTATAGAAAACAATCTTTTGTGTGATAACCAGCATGAGTTTCTTAGGGGGCATTCATGTGAAACCCAGCTTATTCTTTTAGTTGATGACTTTCAGAAAATTTTAGACAATGGCGGCAGTCAGATAGATTTGGTTTTTTTTATCTCTGCAAGGCATTTGACACATTTTCTCACTCAAAACTAATGACAAAAATTAGTGGGTATGGATTTGGTGAACAGGTGTATAAATGGATGCATTCTTTTTTGAGTGATAGGAAACAAAGGGTTGTTGCAGGTGGGTCTGAATCTGACTGGATAGGAGTTACATCAGGGTTTCCTCAGGGTAGTGTGTTGGGTCCACTCCTCAGCAGTCAAGTTAGCAGCAATTGCCGGCTATTTGCAGATGATACAATTGTGAGGTTACCTCTGACAATGATTGCCATATTATTGATAGTGACTTCAAAGCAATAGAGGCATGGTGTTCTAAATGGCAACTTCAACTTAATAAGAAAAAATGCTGTGTAATGAGGGTAGCTAGGGGAAAGAATCCAATAATATTTCCATATTAAACAGGGGCCATTCCACTTAATAAAGTAGATTCTTATAAATATTTGCGGTAAGGATTACAGTTAAACTTGCTTGTAAGCTGCATGTCGAACACATTATTTCAAAGTCTATGCAGATGCTAAGGTTTAGTCAACGGGTTCTAAAAAGGCGTCACAGGGAAGTAAAATGTATAGCATATCAATCATTAGTACGTCCCCATCTAGAATACTGCAGCTCCGTGTGGAATCCCCACACTGCAGGCTCACTCCATAGTAATAGTCCAACACAGGGCTGCTAGGTTTGTTTGTGGTAAATATGGATATGCTGACAGTGTAACTAAAATGCTTTCAGAGCTTGGTTGGGATCGTTTACTTGCAAGACGTTCAGATTTTAGTCTTAATATCTTTAATTGAATGCTAGAAGGCTCTTGCCCTAAACCTACTTCAAGTAAACTTTGCAGGGCATTATATCTGGGTAGGGGTGACCACTCTAACAAAGTTTTTGCTTATTACTGGTCATTTGTTCCTAGGGCAATTCGACAATGGAACTCGCTTGCCGGGGATTTTGTGCAGGGAAAACGTATTTTATGGGAGTCATAATTTTGTTTTGTTTTGACAATGCATATATTTGCAGCATTAAAAAATATTGAAATTGTTGCTGGGTTTATATCAGTGGGGTTTTATATTTTCTGGTTTTGACAATGCATTTTCTATGCTGCACTTGGACTCTTGTCCCTCTGCCATAGGCCTTTATAGCTGCTTGCAGAGTATTTAAAAAAAAATGGACTTCGTTGGGCCATTTCTTGCCTCCGTGGGTGGCATCACTTATGACTCATCATGGTTGACTTTCACCCGGTACGGTGTGGCAAGGGCGGTGCAAAGGGCCATGGCCACATGTGTTGTGAAATTCTTGAAGGACGAGATCCTTTTGGTGTATTGCACACCGAAAGCTCTTCTCTCGGATCGTGGGTCCCAGTTCTCTAGCAAAGTCCTGCTGAAGTTCTGGGAGCGCTACAATGTAGCGCATCACTTCATGATGGTGTACCATCCACAAGCTAATGGGCTTACGGTGCATACGAACAAAACCGTAATGGAAACCATCAAGTGGTACCTTGATCATCTCAAGGAACAGCACGATTGGTGGGAAAAGTTATGGCCTGCCGTGTGGGCTTATAACAGCTGTGCAGGAGAGTATGCAAGTCTCTCCGTATCAGTTGCTGTTTGGCCGTGAGCCTCGAATGGGGATTGACAACCTCATGCTGGTCCGCGACTTGCCTGACCAGCAAGCCGTGGAGGAGCAGGCGTATCAGAGATTAACGGCTGCTCACAAAAGGCAAAATGAGCAGTATGACTCCGGCCGAGTGCAGCCACCCCTGGTGAAGGTGTGGATTAGGGACATGGCTGGAAAACTCAACCAAGCGAAGAAATGGAGTTTAGTGTCCAAGGGTGAACTTGGTATCGTGGTCAAGCAGTTTTCCGACTTGGTCTACGAAATTGAGTTCGAAGATGGGTATGGTCAGAAAGTGGGAGACCGGTTTCATGTGGATAACTTGAAACCGTACGTAAGTGCAGGAGGAAGATGGACTTGATGTCTCTGACACCTCCTCCGATGCAGGAAGCAGCGGTACAGATAACCGTGGACGACCCACCGAGGAAGGCCAGGTTAAAGGCCCGATGGAATCGGACCGTGAACGAAGTAAAATATCCGTAAACACCTCCATATCCGTAAATGTCAAGGTCAATGTGTTTTCTCTCAGGCCAGTCTGTTAGCATGGAGATGCACTGTGTGTCTGCCCCTGAAAAGGCGGACAATGGTGAAATCTCGGTGATGACAATGAATGAGGCGGCTGAAAAAGTTTTAGCTGCCAAGCCACGGTCAAATGCCGCTCCTACAGTGAATTTGTGGCCAAGGCGCCATATTGTTTCTGGTAGACAACGAACGCCAGCCACACAAACAATAATTCACCAGAGAAAGTGGAAAAACAGACTGGCTAAGGTGGATGCCTGCTCAACCATGTGTCATACAGTCATGGACACACATGGTGGACACACATGGTGGGAGTGGTGGAACCGTCATGGATGTTGTCATGGTGGTTCTGCTGGCACGGAAGGCGCTCTTTCAACGAGTTCTGACTGTGAGACCTCGACCGAAGACCGTTTGGACCGGCAGGAGTTTCTGACCGTGCAAGTGAAGAAGGACGGTGCCAAAAAGTGCAAGAAAAAGTCCGGAGCTGCACGCATTGCTGCAAAAGTGAAGGCTCTTGCAGAAAGAGGCCCAGCTGAAAGCCTGTGAGACTGCTATGAGTAAGCTTACTCCGGTGGTGGGTCTTCCAGCTGAAGCTGTTGCCCACCCTGAACGATGTTCAGGTGCTGCACGTCCGGAGAGGCCAGCTACTGTTTCGGCTCCATCTTATACAGTGGTTGGCTACTCCAGCTGGCAGTCAGATCATCCCAAAAGGGGCTGGCAGTCAGATCATCCCAAAAGGGACCGGCAAGTGGAGAAGGTGATCATGCCTCCAGTACCCACTCCTGCTAAGATGAAAAATTTACAAGTGGTGGTGGTGGTAGGGAATGGAAATGGTCCCCCCTCACACCCCACCAGTGGCTGATAACTCAAGAGGGAAGAAGGCCCTCCAGTCAAAGACAGGACTTCCCACCTTGCAAGCCGATTAGCCAAGAGGATCAAGTTCGAATCCTCCAGGCTCAAGCAGCTAGTGTGCACTGTGCCATTGCTCGTGCAATGGGTGCAACTGACTGTCAGGAGTACGATATCCAGGCTGCACAGTTTCCTCCCCTGCAGGAAACTCCAGCCAGGGTTCAGCTCGGTACAGGGGAACCTCATGTCGGTTGTGGTGTCGCTCCGATTGCGAGCGCCAGCAGCTGGCCAGCAGCTAATTGCCAAGAGGAAGGCAATGCAGTCCGCCAAGGCACCAACCCATGGTGCGGTGGACAAAACTGCTGGTGGTAAGAGTCAGCTGACTCTTACAGCGAAGGGGAAGCCTCTCTCTCGGGATGGTCGAGAAAGGTATCAAAACATGTTTTGGTTTACAACTGGGGCCATTCGCTCAACTTAGTGGCTACAGGCATTTTGCAAAGAAACCGAGTGGATGACAGATGTTTAGGAAAACATCTTTACACCACCATCCTTGGTACAGAAAATGAGTGTGCAATGAATAGTGCAGATACACCCAGGGGTTTTGCACTTCTCAGTTGGGTTCGTTCTGAAACTGTCCATCAGCCAAAGGTAAAATATTCTGTCATCGGACCTTCAAGCCATGGGCAATTACAACCCCATGCAAGGACTACCACATTAGCATGTACAATATGAAACTTCTAAGCTTCTAAAAGCCCTAGGTAGCCTTCTAACTTTACTATCATTCACAAAAATTAATAATCTGCGTTTGTCCTGCCCTTAAGACTTTCCTCAGCCTAACTAACTTCCTAACTTCCTCTAATGCCCTTCTTCCTCTCCTGCCAAACCTCATTTTTTGTCTCTTAATTTTTCTTCTTTAGACTTTCCTGACACCTCACATCTAATGCTTAATTTTATAGTTTTTATTACATGAACAAATCCCCAAGATGATTCCTTAACAGCAACAAAAATGTGTTATCTGTATTATATTCCAAAACTGGAGCTGACCTAACATTCCTTTCCTTTTTTCTTAAAATAGACACCCAGCATGCACAACCAGTACTTTACTTAAGGGGGGTGTAGCAAAAGGCATAGGGTGTCTACTGTGAAAAGGCCCTTGAGTCAAAGCACCTGTCAAAGTATCAGTCAAAGCACCTGTCAAAGTATCAGTCAAAGCACCCTTGCCTCAATCTATACCACATTCCCACTCAACTCATTATCGACACCCATTGCTGCCCCAATAGGGTGGTCCCTTGATATATATGGTAATTTTTAAATGCAAATATTTCATGTTCTGACCCCCCAGAATTGTTCTCCCAACCAAAAAAATAGTCTACATAAAAGTTTATAAATTTTAATTGATATTTAGAGGTAGCTCAATGAATTCAAAGTTTTCGTAATAGCGTAATCATTATGTATTCTCCTAAAATGTATATACCATTGTTTATCTAGTGTCACTAATATTGAAATAATTAGAATGAACTATTTTGTATACATAAGTTACAATTAAAACACAACAATGTAATTTATGCACATTTTATTAACGTTGGACCAAACATGTAATGACTACAAAGTAGCTAATGTAGTCTTTTTGCAATCTGGATAACGACTAGAATGTTCTTTCACAACTTGAAGCAAATACTGTTTCTGATCTTCATTTTTTGTTAATATTGGATTGTACTCTTTCATCAATGCCACACCTCTTTCAGCATTGTCATTCACAACTTGTAAATGTTTTATGATATCCTTAGCTTGCTTGTAGTCTTCTCGCAGATGCCATATCATTGGATCATGTTCTAAGAACCTTTTGGAAATGCCAAGATGGTCAAATAAGTGCATTGAGTTCTTCGATACAAAGTCTTCTATTCTCATATTAACGGAGCCACTGGCATTTTTGGATTCTCTACAGAGGCTGATCTGCACCTTCCTTTTCATAAAGATATTTTAGCATTGCCTGTTTTGATTTGATTGGCACACTGTCATCAAAAAATGCCAATCCAACTAGTTCCTCACTTAAGTACCAAAAATGTCCCTCAAATTTCTTGCAAGTAACATTGGATATTGAAGGATTGATTTTTTTATAATCTCTAAGCTTTTGCAGAAGCTGTTGATCATTGAAAGCTGCAGTAATGGGAAGTGGGGCAGTGAACCAAGCCTTGATGTAGACATAAACAAGAAAGACACATATGTTGCATAGTCCTTTTTTTTCTCTTGCAGTGAGAGTAAACTGGTTACGAAACAGCCACATTTTTAGTGAGTATATTGCTTTGGACATTCATCTTGCATGATGTACAGCCCCAGGGGCTAAAAATCGCACACCTCGTGGTGGTGTACCTCCCAGAAAGATAATAGCTAATTCTAAACATTCTCTGTAATTATCTCTGATTTTAGTGTCAGTTTGTTGAAGCTGGTAAGTACAGAATTCAATGACATTGTCTTTTTCATCTTTCATCACAAGCTGTACAGTTTCACTGCTGTCTAAAGACATGTAAGATGACTGATCTATTTTAACCCAGAATTGCGTGAATCACTTGAATATGGTTACATCAGGGCCAGAAAAGGTACAACCCATGGCTTCATTAAATGCACTAGCAAGAACAAGTTCTAAGATATGGTGACGACATGAAAAGTACAGAAGATCCTTCTGCAATTTCTGCTCTAACAGAATACAAGTTCCATTTCTGTGACCTGTGTTGCTAAATGTGGTATCGAAGCACATAGCTTTCACTTGATCGACAACATCCCATTCTTTAAGGAAATCTGCAACAGCAGTTGCCTGACACCCCCAGTGCCTGCCTGCAACTTAGGCACACCTAGAAGCTGGTTAACACCTAAAACCTGAAACAATCACAGGAAGCCGACCTTTTTCTCTCTATGCAAGTAGAAAATACTTGTCTTCTAGAATAGTAATCATTGTGAGGGCATCCTTATGAGCAATGTCAAATAAATTATCGAGGTCATCTTTAAACTGACTCTCATGACTTTGCTGAACAGCACTTTTCCTATTACAATTTTTTTTCAGTTTGACCCACTTCTCATGAAGCTGTTCTGTCTTCTTAACACAATCCTGTTCATGTCTTATGGGAATCCAGGCTTTTTCCAAAAATACTGCAGCTTCTTTTACAGCACTACGGGAACTTTCACGGATTGTCTTTTTTAAGGTTCGGTGGTGATAAAAAATACACTGAGCACTTGTTTATTAGAGGGTAACTTTGATCCCTTGATAGAGGTCTCTTCTGGCCCAATAAGCCATAAAGTATTGGTTTTTCTGGTTGCAGTAGCCATAACTATTAATTTTTCACTTTACCTGCAATAATAGAGAAAAATCATAAAAAATAAAGAATTTCATATTCATTGAGCTACCCCTAAATATTGCTTGACTGTAATATAACTTTGCACAACATAATTTTATACATAATAGAACATGGGAGGGTCAGACAAAGACTTTTAAAAACTTAAAAAATAAGGACCACCCTACTGCCCCAAGTATCTTTAGCCTCTACCTGCTTCCCAGCCTTAACTTCCCAATGTGAACTAATTTCTCAACATGAAATATGACAAGAGGTTCTGAGAGCTTCTACTCCAACACCAGGAATCTTTAATATTTAACTATTCACATTTAGGTGAGACTCCTCTATTGAAACCTAAAATAAACCATTATAAAAACTGCAATGTGGGAAGATTCGTGAACTGCCCTAGAAGATCGAGCAGTTCAAATGAGGATAGTGGTTTAAAAGAAGTTTTTTAGAAAAAAACAAGAAAGTGTGTGATTCGTCTGTTTTGACCAATGCACACAGCGTTGTTTGTTTGACAATTTCAGGCACTCCAAGAAATGCAATATTCTCCTGTTTGTTACGTTGACAATCAACAAAAATATCGCTTTGACGATGTGAATGAAATTAAAGACAAAACGACGAACATTCTCCAGCCAAGTTGTGTAAATAAACACTGCATCGTTTTTATCGCCGTAAGTGTAGATTAAACACTTTAATTCATTTATTGTGTCGTGCCTTTTATTGGGGTTTACCGCGGTGGGGGTGGGTTGCCGGTTTGGGGTCAACACCACCGTCCATCTCCGTCCTTTTTCGGCCGGTAATTCGTGTCGGCTCGCGGTAGAACCGTTGTAATACCGCAATATTCTCGGCGTGGTGACGTGGTTTTTCGTCGTGTCCTTCGTGGGTGGCTCCTGGGAGCCGACACATCCCAAGGTTCACCATGTGGAGGTGGCTACAGGTACGGTTCCGTCCTCGTTTTGGAGCCGGTGACGGTAAGTTAATTTGAATTAATTTACCGGGTATTGTGACGGTCCAGTCGGGACATTACAGTGCCAGAACGCCATTGGTCTGGGAACTTCTACGTTCAACAGCTGAGATTAGCTGGCTGAACGTTCTGGGGTATGATCATGTCATTATGCCATCATATGTCATTTCAATGTGATGTTTACATTGTTTTGGTCTCATTAATTTTCTGTGTATGTCCCGATTATTATAATAGAGCAGGCCGGCTTATCGGGCATTTTCTGGGATATACCGGTTTTTCCTTTAGAGGGCCCATTTTAAGACAAAAGTTGAAACAAATCACAAAGCTGAAGTTTTTTAACAATAAAAAATCCCCCCAAAAAGTTAAATAACATTTTGAAGGAAAACAGAATATAAACTAGATATATTGTTAAAAGCAGCACACATTCTAGGCATTTTTGGAATTTTTTACTTCTACGGGTAGTTTTTTCTCACATTCACAAATAGCATTTCTTAAAAAATGACTTGGTCAACAGTGTCAAAACGGTAAAAGAAAATCACCCTCAACCAGCAGTAGTAAGTAGAAACACTCAGTAACGGAACCAGAAGCTGCATAGATGAAGCCCTTACTGCAAATAACTTTATATATATAGTATAAAAGTTAAATGGAAAATGTAATACCCAATAGTGGATGGTTTCCGCAATAAAATGCAGAAAATCGTAAACATACCGACGAGAATAAACACGACATAAACATAAATGTGTCGCACAAGCTAATGATAAAAATACACAACATGCAGTTGAAAGCAAACACTGTGTCAACTGTAAAAACTAAAAACACATTCCCACAATAAAACTGCAAACCATGTCAACAGAAGAAAAAGTAACACATAGCCAGATACAAAAAAAAACAATCAAAAAAGGAATAATATCTGATGGCCTACCTAGTCGCAAATAACCTGACGGCGGTTCAAAAACAGATTCATCCAAAACACACGTGAGCCTCTCATCTTCATTTATGCACGATAGACCTTGGACAGCATCATCCAAGCCAAATATGTTACCAAATGTTATGCGAGCATTTAAAACGTGAAACAAAGGAATCTCTGTCAAAATAAGGACTTTTAACTTTTTAATTTGGTTCTACGAAAATAATAAATAAATACTTGAAACAAACCTATTTTGACTGGAAATCCACAAGGAAGCTGCAGCGTAATAAAATCTTTTAATTTAGCGAAATGAGAACTGCTAATTGCCATTAGATCAACAATTGGAAGTATCTGAAACAATTTAAAAACGCGAAAACATAATAAACAACGAACATACTACTAACAAACAATTGCCATTTAGCATTCCAGAAGAATAAATAAAACCTGAAAAAATGATAGAAATTAAACTACTTACAAAAATGTACGTGTTATAGTTTTCGAAATACGTATCTAAACGCATTAATTTCACCACTTGACAGTGTATAAAAGTAAATGTTTGATGCACCGGTGGCTAGAAGAACCAACGCAAGTGGCATTTGCAACCTTGCCACTCGGGCCTGTACGTGCCCGCATGGCGTCTAACACTATAATAAGCACAGTGCTTAGATGCCATAATGGTTCACCAATATAATTGCAAAGAAAACGATACCTTTGATGGGTGAGGGACACTTGCTCTAAAACTACTTACCCTAAAAGGACATTTGCTCTAATCAGTAGTCTAAATATTCCAAATGTCCCATTAGAGTAAATGGTTTTTGGGCAAATATCCCTTTAGGGCAAATGTCCCATTAAGGCAAATGGTTTTAGGGCAAATGTCCCATTAGGACAAATGTCCCTTAAGGGCAAATATCCCTTTAGGACAAATGTCCCTTTAGGACAAATGGTTTTAGGAAAATGTCCCTTTAGGACAAATAGTTTTAGGGCAAATGTCCCTTTAGGGCAAATGGTTTTAGGCAAATGTCCCTTTAGGACAAATGGTTTTAGGCAAATGTCCCTTTAGGACAAATGGTTTTAGGTAAATGTCCCTTTAGGACAAATGGTTTTAGGCAAATGTCCCTTTAGGACAAACGGTTTTAGGTAAATGTCCCTTTAGGACAAATGGTTTTAGGTAAATGTCCCTTTAGGACAAATGGTTTTAGATAAATGTCCCTTTAGGACAAATGGTTTTAGGTAAATGTCCCTTTAGGACAAATAGTTTTAGGGTAAATGCCCCTTTAGGACAAATGGTTTTAGGGTAAATTTCCTTTTAGGACAAATGGTTTTAGGGCAAGTATCTTTAGGGCAAATGTCTATATCCTACCCTCGACACCCTCATGGCGTCGATGGTATCGTTTTTTTCTTTATTATAATGCATGGGGTCTTTTCTTTTACGTTTTTTTATGACTTTTGTGCTTTTTCCGTGTGTTTTCTATAATTTTTTTCAGGTAGTTTATTTGGAAATCTTCAATTTGGTATGTTTGTATGAATGTATGTATCCGAGGTTAGTTTTTGCTTAGGGGAAATTCAAAGATCCTTATACCTATTGATAATGTGGGTGCATTCTCTATTCATTTCAAAGTACTATGGCTTTGATTTTTGAATTATCCCACCTGCCCCGGGACTCTCAAATTCATTGGACGTTGATGGGGTGACTTCCGTTTCTTGAAATTTAAAATGGCGTTGTTTGGTGACACATAAAAATTACTTCAATTTTTATGATTTTAAAGACTTATTTTCAGTCTAAAAGTTATTTGGATAAGTCTTGAGAACATTTCAATAAAAATTGAGGGTTCTTACACACCATCTAACAGAAAACGCTCATCATCATTTTTTTTGCAAAACACTGTGCAAGAATCACAGCGATATTTGACTTATTTCATGTACGGAATCTTGACAGAAAAATAGCCGGTGTGATCGCCGCTTTATATTGTTACTAAAAACGTGCCAGATTCACTTATCACTACAAACCCAGGCAAATTATTATTAAAATTAAAATAAACCATATAGGATTAATGTCACTTATCTTTATTGCACTTCAATAACTCTTTCTAAACTAGTTTTATTTTAAAAAGTATAATTAAAGTTCTTGACTTTTTTTAAATAATTAATGGTTGGTTCTTCTAAATAGTCACTTTTAAATGTGTCTTAATGCTAAACAGGTGAAAGAAGTACGCGTTTGGGCTGTCGGTATCTCAGAGGACTCAAATTTTTGTTTAACATATTTCTTTCTAAATTTGTGTGGGGGACTCAAAAGGATGTTGCATTTGATTACATAGTCAACTAAACTGAAACACCCTTTTAGTTTTAGTTATTCCTCACATACAAATATTAATGAGATCAGCGACAAAAGTTATTTGCTTCTGGCTAATTAGACTAAATAATCATTTATATTTTACTAAAACATAGCCTAATCATATTGAAACGATAAGTCCAGGAGCGATTCTGGCTTACTTAGTTTATTCTGGATCGTTTCTTTTTATTTTGGATTGGCAAAGAACTTTGTGAACCCTCTATACTAACGTACAGAGGATTGACCTAGTTCTATCAGCTGATGATACCAGTGTGAGCTTTTGACGTCGACTCTAATATTTTACCAACTTGTAGATGTTGACTTCTATAGCTCGTCCCTTCTCTGCATCACGCGGTGCCCGCACGGAGAAGATTCGAGCTATAGAGATAGTCGGATGGAGACTGATTGCAATCATTCTCCTGCATGGAGGTGAAATCGGTGCAGAAGGATGGTGGCCAGCTTTCCTCTCGTCGACGCTGATATACATCCTATCCTGTGGTGGTACCGTGGTTACCAATAGAAGAAGCTGTTGTAGCTGCTCCAGGATCGTATGTCTCCTGAATTGTGGTGTCTCCGGCCTCTGTAGAGAAGTTAGTAGTTTCCAGACATAAAAGACAACGCAGTTTCTTCTTGTAACGCTTTATTCATTCTTGTAGAGAAACTCAGATTACATGAACGAATTGTGAATATTAAAGGTGCGTCCTCGAGTCCATGATGTGGTACGGATAAAGATCTACGTAATACAAAATTGAGCAAAGAGAAGGACCATGAACAAAGCGGAACATGGTCCTTTTATACCTTGGACCTGTGTACACCTACGAGGTGTAACCAGGTCCAAGTGACCATGGTCCTAAGTGTATTAATCTGCCGCTTGGGTATGAGTCAGAAGTGAGTCAGAGAGGGGAGGGGGACGAGCAAGAGTTGTTTACACCCCAGTCTATGGTTTTGGCGGGATTGCAAGTTACCGGGTGTTACATACCCTCCAACTTTGCTTAGGGTACGTTCTAGTACTCCAGCCAAGGGTGGAGGAAAAGTAAAGTTACACAAGCAGGAGACATGGGTGGATGAGCACGCACCTTGTACAGAGGTAATTTCAGAAAGACACTGGCACAAGTGTCAGTGCCTCTTAATTTGCAAAAGGCTGAAAGAAGAAAATTAAAATTAGAAGTTCGCCAAGTGGCGAACATTACAGGAACATTACAGGTATACAAAAAGCATTTACAACATTTTTTTTTTATAAATTTTTCAATATCACCACCCAGACGGGTGGTGACCACACGAGTCCATGTGCATTTCTAGCCTACACGCACGTCAAGTGGTTGTATGTACACATGCATGCCGAGACGTATCCGTGAAGTGCTTGTAGGGGGTCTGACGGTGGTTGAAAGAGTTGGCTCCGCAGCCAAGGGTGATATGCCTCCCAGGCGGTGACGATCCATCCATTTTCGAAACCCCAGAGGCTCTCCAGGAAACTTCGGGGAACGGTGGCATTGGCAGTGACCATCCGGGCCAGTGTTGTCCGGCGAGCATGCTGTAGATGGCCTGGTAGGTAGTGCGGGTTCTCCATACGATCATTCGAGCGATATTGTATGCTCCGTTAAGCGGGACACTCAGGAGACTGTTGATGAAGCCTTGCTGAAGGGCTCTGAGGGCCCGGGGTGATGGGCTGCTCTGCAAATTGGTATATCTCGATGAGTTGTAGATGATATGACATCCCTGCGACATAGCATCCTTCCTCGGGTATGTAGAGGCATGGAAGCCCCTCCATCAGGTCATAGTGGCAAAGGTAGTAGGTGTTCACTGGTCTTGTATGTTGTTGCTAGAGTGCCCAGCAGTTGTTCAGTAGGCGTTCACACCGTGCTTCTTGACGCAGTGGTCAATATACTGGCAGTTTTCTGGTAGTTACGGTTGGGATGCGAAATGGATGTGTCACTTGCAGCAAGATTATGAGTGCTGGTGGTGGCTCCAAATTTGTTGGAGCTGTGGTGGTGAGGCGAGGTGGTGAGGTTGATGTCGTCAGGTTGACAGCGCATGCAGTGTTGTCTGCGACCCTCGGTATGTTGGTGCCTCCTGGTGTCATCTGGGTGGGTCATCTAGATGGGCCGGGGATGGCATCACCTTGGTTTTCCGTTGTCTCACTGCACTGTGACATCTTGCTTTTATCGTGATGATTTTTGAAGTGCTAGTTACCAGCCCGACATCGTCTATATACTCATGTGTTTTCCGACCCCCCATTAAGGTGTGAAATTCCAGAGTCCCGTGGAATTCTTGTAGTTTCACGGAACTTAACTGGAACTCCAATAAGCCACCCCAACTTGTGTTTATTATTGGGAGTCCACGGGGTGTCGGATTCCGGTTATCGAATGCCGTTCTTTATCTATTGTTTGTTGTGGTTGTCAGACGACCTGGTCCCCATCTACCGGACTCCGTGAGATGCAGTCCGCATACACGTGAGTGATGCCGGCCATATAGACTACTGTGTAGTCATATTCCTGGAGTAGCAACTGCCAGCGGCCCAGGCGTCCCTGAAGTCGTTGCGCAGACTTTAGGTAGCACAATGCGTGATGGTCAGTGACGATCACAAAGGCTTTGTTGAAGAGGAATGGTCTGAACTTGACGATACCGTACACCACTGCGAGACACTCCTTATCAGTAGTCGAGTAGTTCAAATCAGCATCTCGTAACACAAGGGAGTCACCACCCAGGATCTGCAGTTCCTTGGCTGTTGACTTCTGGTATAGAATGGCCCCGATGCCATAGCCAGATGCATCCGTATGCATTCTGATTTCGGCATCCAGATCCGGCCAAAACCGGTGTGGTGGTGAACTTTGCCTTCAACAAAGTGAATGCTGCCTCTCTGTCCATGAAAAGGGCAGCCCCATTTTAGTCATATCTGTGAGTGGTTTAGCGATGTGGGTGAAGTTGACGAAGCACAGATAGAAACCGGCCATGCCCAGAAAAGTCAGAGATGGCAACCACCTTTTGCTTGTCTGGAAGTACTCCTGATTCAGAGAAAATTTGAACCAGGTAGAGGACTTCTTCGAAACTGAAGCTTTTGTCGGGGTGAAGCTTCAACTCCGCCTCTCTTAGGAGCCCCAGTATGCAGTCCAGCCATTGAATAAATTGTTCAAATGTTGTGCCGAACATGATGATATTGTCTAGATATACAGGGCAGGTCTCCCATTTGTGGCCTGCCAATAGGATGTCCAGGGCACGCTGCACAGTAGCAGGAGCATTACATAGACCGAAGGGCATTCGATTGAATTCGAACAGTCCCCAGGTGTGATGAAAGCTGTCTTCTCCCTGTCTTCATTGGCAACCTGAAATTGCCAGTAGCCTGAGACCATGTGAAGGGTCGCAAAAATTCTCGACCCACAAAGCGAGTCTAGGGCATCATCGATTCGGGGTAGTGGGTAATTGTCTAGTTTGGTGATTTTGTTTAGGTGCCTATAATCGATGCAGAAACGGTATTGCCCATCCATCTTTTTCACCAGGACTACGGGTGAAGCATACGGAGACTTGGATGGGCTAGCCACTCCAGTCTCGAGCATTTCTTGAACCGTTTTTCTGATGATCTCTCTTTGTTCAGGCCACTCCTTCAGAGGGGCTCTCGTACCAGAGCGTGATCGCCAGTATCGATTCGGTGCTCGGTGAGGTTGGTGCACCCAAGTTCGGACGTTTCCAAGGCAAAGACATCTCCCCAGGTGGAGCAGCCTGGGGTGTGTATATAATGGTGGCGGCCAATATAGACTGGACAGTGGAAGCAGACCCTTTATGCTGTGTGCATGTGTTTTTGTGCTCTCATCTTATTGCATCAGGTGGCCAAGATGGCCACCATTCATCACTTTCTTTGTTTGTGTGTGGAGGTCAATGACCTCCTTCTACGCGAGTGTTTTTATCTGTTTATATTTGAATAAACGACCTTATTTATTTTCACTGAACACCACTGCACCCGTCTTTATTATCTAAAAAAATTACTGGGGAAGTTACCGCGGGGAGGGTGGGGGTTGCCGGTGGGGTTTACACCGGCACTTCACCGTCCTATTTCGGCGCGACATTCGTCTTGTCGGCCGGTGCTTCGCGACGTCATCCACGGTAAGGTTCATCGGGAATTCACCGTGGATTCTCCTTCCACCTTCGGGGAAGACTCCTGTCCGGCGCTACCCTGTTCACGGACGGACAAGAGAAGGGCTGGCCCACGCTAGGATCCCGTCCGAAAGGAGTCAAGCGGCAGTAGGTTTACGAGAAATATGTCGGGGTTACTGTAGCACCCAGTCGGGTCGTTACACTCGATAGGATCTCAAGAAATTCATCAGAATGCGCCTCTGGCCATTACGTAGTCGAGGCCCGAGTCGCATTGCCTTTTTTTGATTTTTTTAAAAAAATCAAATAAATCGATTTTTTTTATTTAAATCAGATTTTTTTTATTTAAATCAGATTTTTTTTATTTAAATCAGATTTTTTTGATTTTTTTTTCATTTATATGAAATATTAATTTTTTTTATGATGATGTCTGCAAAAATGAGTAATAATAACATTGTTAATTGTTAAGTTGTTAGTAAAATAATTGCAAAATAAGAAAAAAATGTTAATAAACATTCAAATTTGAAAATAATGTTTCAAGCACTTTTTTAATTTCACATGCAGAACATAAACACGAGCTTTGCAGCCTTTTCAGTTCCCAGAGCAAATCAAAGTCTCAGAGTTAAAATGTGTTGTCACTTTTTTATAAAAAAAACATGATGTTTAACTATCTTCATACGATATAAAATTCGTTTTTTTAAACAGATTGTCAAGTTTTATCAGTGGTGAACAGTGTTAAGTCCACAGTTTTACACATTGGCTGTTAGATGGTTTTATACCATGTTAAGTCCTATTCCTTCAATGAAGAGGAAAACTTTCAAATGACTCTTCATGTAAAATATAGGTTTGGTGACTTAACACAGTTTACCTCGGAGGCTCTTAAATAGATTACTATTGCTATTTATATCAATGTGTCCCTATAATGATTTCCACCAGTCATTTGGGGATACTTCCTCAAGCATATCTATCTTCCCAAAAATAATGCATTAACAAAAAAGGACTACCACCCGACTTTATTTTTATAAACATAAAGAAAAATGCTGGGAACTGTTTTCTTTTTATTGTATAATTTTAATGTTTCAATAAATATGAATATTTTTTAAAAAAATCATTTGATTTTTTTAAAAAAAATCAATTGATTTAAATCACTGCCACCCTGCATTGCCTCATTGAATTTAGCGCCTGACTTGTCAATGTCGGGTCAGCGTTTGAAGTCGCTTTTACTTCAACCGTTTTGAGGCAGTAGTCTTTCGGGATGTGGGCTATCACTTCGGCAGAGGCGAGGGTCAACGGCTTTGTAGTGGTATTTAGGACTTCGACCAGGAAGCTGTTGCTGTTGCAGCTTTGCATAACACCAGAAGCCACACATACTCCCCTCAAGGCTCGTAGCTTCTCATCGGGAGCGACCACGAAAAGGTCTTGGTCCATGAGGATTCTAGAGGCCTCTACCTCCACTAGTGCCGTCCATCGGCCAATGAGTTGTGTTAGACCTTTGACTACCAGATGTTCATTTGGTTGCTGTATAGTCTTGACTTCAATGGGAGTGGTGACCATCTCCCCAAGAGTGGCTGGTGTAATCTCTTCTAAGGCACTCTTGACGTACGCCTGAATACATTGCCTTCGGAGCGTTGACTCGAAGAGGTCATCTTCCAAGTAGACTTTGTTAGTATGCATGGACACAAGGAGCTTTATGCCTAGTTCTAACAACCTTCTTGTAGCTCGGGCTAAAATAGCCTTGGCTAAACGACTGTGCTCACATGTGAGTAGCTACATATGGGCTTCGTGACCTGCCTAAAGGTGGTGCTCACTACAGCATATTTATTTCATTTTTACAAATGGCTGATATTGTCCATACTAACAAAACTGAATTGCATGAGTCTTCATTGAACACACTAAATGCAACATATTTTAATTGTAAAGTTGATGATTTAGAGTTTATGGAAATAAGTAATTATTAAATAAAAATCAATGGATAATTTTAAATTATTTTAATAAATTAACAAATAGACTGAAACATCTCATGGAAATAGAAAATGAATGACACTATTTTCTATTCAGATTTATGACCAAAAGGTGGCGTACGATCATGTTAACTTTGTTTTGCATTCACACTAAATGTGTAGGCTACATATGGGTAACCAAGGCTACCTAACCAAAGCTAACATTTGAAATTGACCACCATCTAGTGTGTGTTCTCACAACCCTTATACATAGGTTAAATCCTTAGCCTGTGCTACATGAAGGTTGTGAGAACTAGGCATTAGTGCCCCACCCAGGTCTTGGCCCAAGATGGCATCGGGTGGGCCAGTGATAACCAGCAAGCGGCCGGTGGCAGATTGTGTGGTGATTTCCACAGTGGCGGAGACTTGCCCTGCCACGGCAATAGTGGCTCCTCCAACTCCCTCGATTTTGGGAGGGCGAGCTTTAGGCTCGATGTTGAGTTGGAGCCGCTTTGCATCACCTTTCCATTGACAGTGGGCGATCTTCGGGCTGCCATCACTGACACTGTGTTCTCCGGTTTCCTTCGGAATACAGGTATTCTTGAGTTGTCTGTATAGGTCTTTTAGCATTTGGTGGCAACAAGGGCATCCTTGTAGTGATGGCCCACAACCAGGGGTTAATATGGCAACCAATTCATTGCTGGAGTGCCTCAAGGTGGTGGTGGCAATGGTAAGGGCCTCCAGGATGCCATGCCAAGTAGCGAGGTCGTCCATCTCCCAAGTCGATTCAGGGATTTGGTCGACCATCAGTATGGTATGTTGGCCGAAATGCTGTTGTCGTGATTATATTTACAGGAGGTGGCTCTGATACGGGGGCAGTAGTGGCTGAACCCGTGTCAGAGGTCCCCCTTGTAAGATCGTAGGTCGGGTATGCGTGCTGGTGTTCTGCTTGCTCATAGTTTCTATAGCACGGCACATGGTACAGAGTCATGGCTTGATGATAGTTAATAATGAGAAAATATTTCCAGATGGTTTCACAGTGTACTGTAGAGACAGGGTTGGTCGTTCTGGGGGTGGGGCTTTCATAGCTATTTCACAAATATTTCCTAGTTGAAGAGAAACAAGTTTTGAAACAGACTGTGAAATAGTATGTTGCAGTTTAAGGCTAAAAAATGGTAAAAAGGCGTTTTTATATTCTTTCTATCAGCCACTGGGATCCGCCATAGCAGATATCACTAGTGTAAGAACTTCTTTGGACACTCTTCATCGTAAATACCATAGCCCAACCATTATTTTAGGAGCTGATGTAAATTTTCCAAACACCAACTGGGAAATGCATACCGTGATCAGTGGCAGTGACGGGCCATTAGCAGTTTCATTTCTAGATAGTATGAATACTTATTCTATGGAACAGGTTGTAATTAAACTCATCAGAAATGGGGGAACTAGTGATAATCACATGGTCTTATGTGATATTAATGCATGTGTGGAAATAATTTCTGAGGTTAAAATAGTTTTTCTTTTTAGTAAATGTAATTGGGATGGTTTTAAGTCACATTTGAATTTGAATTTTTCACGATTTCATAGTTTTATTTTAAGTGGGTCTTCCTCCTTTATTCCAACCAGGGTAGTTAGGGACTGCGCCACACCGGTATGGTACACTAGCAAAGTTAAAAGGGCTCTTCGTAAGCAACGCTTATGGAGGAATAGGGCTAGAAATCACCCAAAATTAGTGAATTCCAATGAATTCCATATTGCACGCACAGCAGCGAAACGGGAAATCTTGTTAGCTCATGACAATTTTAAAACAAAAACGCTTGGAGAATGGTTAAAAACGAACCCACAACTATTTTGGCATTACATTAAGAACTCTAGGCAAAGTAGAGAATCTATTCCTTCTCTGGTTGACACAAATGGGAAGCTTGTTTCAGATCCAGTAGGGAAAGCTACCTCATTAAATGAACAATACAAGAAGGTCTTCACAATTGATGATGGCATACCACATGAGAGTTTTCTTTCAACATCTCTGTGTATCTATCAAATTGTAATAACTGCAGATGGGATAGTCAAGCAACCTCTAAAATTAGACTCAAATAAAACCTGTGGTCCAGATGGGATGTATGCTATGCTATCATTTTAAAAAATCTTGCACAACAGAGTTTAGATGTAGGTATTGTTCCAGATGTGGAAATTAGCTAACGTTAGTCCAATTTCTAAAACAGGAGACAAGTCTCAGGTAACTAAATACAGACCTGTGTCTTTAACCTCAATAGTTTGCAAGGTCCTTGAAATTATTATATATTCCTCAATGAATTTTCTTATGGAAAACAATCTTTTGTGTGATAACCAGCATGGGCTTCTTAGGGGGCGTTCATGTGAAACCCAGCTTATTCTTTTAGTTGATGACCTTCAGAAAATTTTAGACAAAGGCAGGTTTGGTTTTTCTTAATCTCTGTAAGGCATTTGACACAAGTTTCTCACTCAAAACTAATGACAAAAATTAGTGGGTATGGATTGGGTGAACAGGTGTAATAAATGGGTGCATTCTTTTTTGAGTGATAGGAAACAAAGGGTTGTTGCAGGTGGGTCTGAATCTGACTGGATAGAGGTTAGATCAGGGGTTTTCAGGGTAGTGTTGGGTCTATTTCTGTTTCTTTTATATATCAATGACCTCAGCAGTCAAGTTAGCAGCAATTGCCAGATATTTGCAGATGATACAATAATTTATTGTGAGGTTACCTCTGACAATGATTGCCATATTATTGATAGTGACTTGAAAGCAATAGAGGCATGGTGTTCTAAATGGAAACTTCAACTTAATAAGGAAAAATGTTGTGTAATGAGGGTAGCTAGGGGAAGGAATCCAATATTTCCATATAAAATAGGGGCCATTCCACTTAATAACGTAGATTCTTATAAATATTTGGGGGTAAGGAGTACAGCTAAAATTTCTTGGAAGCTGCATGTAGAACAGATTATTTCCAAGTCTATGCAGATGCTCAGGTTTAGTCAACGCATTCTAAGAAGGTGCCCCAGGGAGGTAAAATGTATAGCATATCAATCACTAGTACATCCCCATCTGGAATACTGCAGCTCTGTGTGGAATCCCCACACTGCAGACTTAGCTCACTCAATAAAAATGGTCCAATGCAGGGCTGCTAGGTTTGTTTGTGGTAAATATGGATATGCTGACAGTGTAACTAAACTGCTTTCAGAGCTTGGTTGGGATAGTTTACTTGCAAGACGTTCAGATTTTAGTCTAAATATCTTTAATTGAATGCTAAAAGACTCTTGCCCTAAACTTACTTCAAGTAAACTTTGCAGGGCAAAGGGTAGGGGTGACCACTCTAACAAAGTTGGAGAGATTTTTGCACAAACAGATTCTTATTACTGGACATTCGTCCCTAGGGTGATTCGACAATAGAACCCGCTTGCCGGGGATTTTGTGCAGGAAAACGTATTTTATGGGAGTCATAATTTTGTTTTGTTTTGACAATGCATATATTTGCAGTATTAAAAAAATATTGAAATTGTTGTTGGGTTTATATCAATGGGGTTTTATATTTTCTGGTTTTGACAATGCATTCTCTGTGCTGCACTTGGACTCTTGTCCCTCTGCCATAGGCCTTTATGGCTGCTTGCAGAGTAATTTTTCAAATTCAAATATTTAATAAAAAAGAAAAATCTCTACAAAATAATTTAAGTCAATCTTTAGTAGACTAATTTTTAACTCGGCTATTTAAATATAAAATTAGTAGACTAAACTAAAAACTCTTATTTTAGTTTTAGGTATGCCTTATATGATCGTAATCAGAGGAATGTTCTATAAATATTGAGTTAATTACATTTACTAAGTTTCTAATTACTGTTATTTTAGTTCCACAGCTCTCTAGTAACGACTGAAGACAACTCGTCACACTAATTGTAAAATAGTTTCTGGTGTCTCCTCGAACACTGAATCACAAGTATCAATCCATTCAAAGATCCTAGTGTCATGGGCTTAATATACTAGTCATATTTCTCTTTAATATTTTTAATACAACAATGTAATTACCTGTTCTTGTAACGACAAAGGATATTTATCACAAAGCCATAGATTAGCCTTGAATTTCTGTGTCTTGGTAGTTACTTCTTTGGGCCGTCCAATATCACGGCCAAGTAAGTCAACTTCTTTGTCAAAATATTCTTCTGGTGAAATATTGCAAGGATTACTAAAACTTGACAAGACGTCCTAAATGATAAAACAATAAAATAAAAAAAATTCATCATTTCTGTAAAAAAAATTCAACGTGAAAGCAAGATAAATTAGACCTTTACTCCGTTTGCCGAAGCTCCATTTGCCTTTTCTTCAATTTCGGCAATACCAAGAAACGACTGAAAGGGAGTTTTCGGCGATTTGGTTTTCATTTTGTCTGCTTCTGTCAGATGTTCTGACCTTGTTTTTGTTACCAACTCCACATTGCAGGCACAGTACACCTGTATTAAAAATCACAAATTTTGCTGTGCATTAGAGAGTAGTCGAGAGATTTTAAAAGAAAAATTAGTAGTTTAGAAAATGAAATAAAAGTTCCTTAGCAAAAGTTTTTAGCTATATAAAAAGTAAACCAGCACAACTGTGTCATGACCCAGTTTTGCTCCATCTTTAATTAGAAGGAGCAGACTGAATCCTGGTGTCGTCTGCTAGGCTGCTATAGTAGGCAGCCCGGCAGATGACATGAACTCAAGGTAGGGTCACTGTCCTCCCCAGGTAGAGTAGCCTGGGGGTATATAATGGTAGTCGCCATTATATATAGGACAGTGTAGTGAAACCTGGAATTGTGAGGATGGATGCTGTTGTGTGCTGGTGACAAGATGGCGACCATTGTCATCATTCCTTTGTTCTGCAAGTTGCTGTTTGTTTTGTGGTGTTTCTCTGCTGGGCACGAAGCCCAGCAGATTACCTGTATCTATTTAATTGAGTAAGTGTTTATGTCCAATAAGCCTTTTATTTATTTTATATTCTACACTGTGTTGTGGTCACTTTATTGGGAAGATACCGCGTAAGGAGGGTGGGGGTTCAATTTGGAGTCTGGCCGACTCCACTGTCCTGTTTCGCCTTGCAGCCGGTTCTTCGCATCGACTCCACGGTGAGATCCATCGGGAATTCACCGTGGGTTCCTCATCGATTCCGGTGGTCATCTGACCGTCGCTACGTGGCAAAGAGGACTCCTGCCGGTCGGTGCTACCCGGGGACCACGGTTGTGAAAGAGGGCAGCTATCGCTGCGATCCCGGCCCCACGGGAGTCAGGATACTGGTGAGACGGGGCAGTTTTACCGGGTATTGTAATGGAGCCCAGTCAGGTTGTTACAACTGGAATTCAAAATTGAAATCAATGATAAAAGTTCCAGGAAAACTTTTTTTTTTCAAGTGAAGGTTAAACCAACTTGGGTATACTCCGCATAAAGGATCGTCTTGCCAAATTAAATAAGGTTTGCCTTGTCGAGTTTGTTTAATAATACATAGATTTTTCGCGGCAAAAACTAGCATTTAAATGAAGGCCAAGTAGCATTTTTGAAAGTTATTTTAACTTGTGTGAGGCCTCACTCTTGCTAAAATAGCCATTAAAACGTTTTTTTTAATTAAATTACTTTGGCCACCATGTAATGTTGGTACGGGTTTGTTGGCTTTTCTGATGAGCAAATCTGCACATTCGAATATAGTTTATGGGGACTCCATTTGATCTTTTCTTTTATAAGTGCAATACACCTTACATTCCTAAATGAATAATACTCAACTAATGTACCTGTGGTCAATAAGAGTATACATGAATGTGTACAATATAGGCTGCATATTTTAATTTTAATTGAAATACTAGTCCCACTTTCAAAACTGCTTGCATTGAACCATTTCAACAGAAATAAATATATCAGCAGTGAAGGAACTCCATGCAGTGTAGAAGAATTTTAGCAACAATGTAGATCTTTCGACATGGACAGATCCAGATTCTGGTTGGAGTTGAGAATGTAGACATTGCCACCTCTACTCTACTTGAAACCAACAAGGAAATACTTGCATTCATTGAAGAGATGCTTATCAATAAGCAACCGATAGACACTACAGTTATCTTCTAGTCACAATCATTCTTTGTGTGATACCACATGGAGTTCAGTTTATTGCTTCAGGAGCTATGAATCACACCAAGTCGATGGCAAAGTCATATATGCTCTCAAAGTGTTCAGGTTCAGAAGCCAAATTAAACTAACTGCTAGTGAACTAGTAGCAACGGATAGATTGTGCATATTTGTTGCAAGAATATATTACAACTAGTGGGGTAACCCGTCATAAATGACGGGAGCAAAATTCACCGGCAATTGTGTGCATGCGCGTCGTTTTTTCCGTTTACTCCTTTCATTTCAATTTCAGTCAAGCCTCCCACTTTTCTCTCTCTCCCCTTCTACACTTTCCAACCTTTTCCCCTCACCCCCTCCCACTTTTCTCTCTCTCTCTCTCCCCTTCTCCTTGAGAAAAAAAATGGTTCATTTATTCAAATTTATATAAATACCGACGCGCTTCAATGGTTTTTGTTACTCCACACACACACACACACACACACACACACACACACACACACACACACAGACACACACACACAGAGACCTGGGATATTATATATATAATGCTTGGTGCTCCCCTAGCAGTTTTCACCCAAAAGAATAATTACAACTTCTCCAAGCTATTTATGTCTACAAAAAGTGTGATACTCCGGTGGTTAATGCCGCACTGAAGAAGTTCATGTGTCACCTACAGTACTTGTCTGAGAAACTATTTGCACTAGCATTCTTCAACAATGATGTCTCTCTAGAGTAGAGAGAAAGCATCAAATGGTACAAGCTCTCAGCAGCAATGGAAAGAATAATCGTCAGAACAAAGCAACTGTAATGAAGGGTGATCTGGCGACAAAATAAATGTAAGCCACTGGAGGGCTTTGTTATGGCAGGAACTCATATTTTTCAAAACCTTGTGGCTGAAACCTTATGCATATCCATCCAATGATCCTGCCCTTTGGGACAAAACAGCAAAGCTCTTGAAAGACCAGAAAACATAAAAGCATCTACATGTACGAGTTGTCGAAATGGGCAACTTTTGGTTATCTTGGAACATAGACGAGCACAATCATGTGTAGCAGTGTTTGTGATTTGATTAGGCTGAGTAATACAGCTTACTGTGGGTCTGCTTAACTAATTTTTGTATAAATATTATTTATTTGACAGACTGCTTCCTGAATAATGCGTACAGAATAGTCTGGCATAATGAGTGTACAATTCAAGGGTTGGTAGTGACCCCTAAATGTGACTTGTTCCCATCATTTTTTTGTATATTGAAGTTAGTTATCAGTACGAATAAATGTGTAAGGTGCCCCATAGAGATTTTCACATTTTATTTTTTAACCATAGTATAAGGGCCAGCCTACTGCAGGTGTATGACCCCACTGTCCCTACTTAAAAGGTGTACACAGGTCGAAGCCTATAAAAGCACCACATATCTTTGTTCCGGGTCCATTTTCTCAAATCTGTTCATGGACTGTTTTACGTCAATTTTATTCTGTAACAACAATGAGCCTGTGGACAGCCCGACTTATGTTGATGTATTAATGTAACAAATTCGTCTTTGTATTTAAGCCTTCTTATAAAAAATGAATAATGTTTGTAATAAGATGTCATCCATTTGTGTCTAATATTCTTCTCATGATTGAAAGCACCATAGGATCAAGAAGGAAAAGTACCCTGTGGAGCATTCAGGGTTGGCAAAGCTTTTCCCAGGGGTGGTATTGTGAGCTTTTGATGTCGACCTTATAAAAATACAAACTTGATGATGATGTTTTCTGCAACTCGTTGCTTCTCTGCATCGCACGGTGACAGCATGAAGAAGATTCGTGTTACAGAAGTAGTCAGATGGCGATCGATTGCGATCATCCTTCTGTGCAGGGGTGTAATCTTTGAAGAAGGATGGTGGCCATCTCTCCTGGTCGATGCTGATATGCATCTTCCTTTGTCTGTTGCCAATTGAAGATGCTGTAGCTGGCTCCAGGATCTGTATGTCTCCTTGCCTTAATGTGATTCCGGCCTCTGTAGAGAAGTATAAGTTTCCAAACATAAAGACAAACCAGATTTCCATTATAACACTTTATTCATTCTTGTACGGAAACACTCAAGTTTACAAGAATGAATTATTAATCAAAGATGCGTCTTCATCCCCATGATGTGGTACGAATAAGAATCTACGTAATACAACAAAGTTGAGCAAAAGACAAGGATGAAGAACAAAGAGGAACATGGTCCTTTTATACCTTGGACCTGTGTACACCTACGAGGTGTAACCAGGTCCAAGTGACCATGGTCCTGAGAGTATCAATCTGCCACTAGAATATTAATTAGGAGAGGAGGACGACAAGCAGGAGTTGTTTACCTCAGGCTATGGTTTTGGCAGGATAGGGAGTTACTGGGTGTTACATACACACACACTCATCGAATTTAGTGCCCGACTCCTGTCAATATCGGGTCGGCATTTGAAGTCACTTTTACTTCAACCGTTTCGAGGCAGTAGTCTTTTTGGATGTTGGATGTGACGGTCCATACTGGTAAAGTGTTGTCATTTCTTTATTGAGTTTTTCGTTGTACTGGACTCAGAGAAAATCTCTCTCAACACATGGTATATGGTGACCACGTGGAGTTCTAAAAGTTCTCAATAAGAACAGCAGATGCACAATGCAAAACTCGAGCGTGGTACACCACCCAATCAAAGATTGCACTGCAGAAATTGAAAAATAACCAACAGTATGAAGAGTGAAGCTAGAGCGCGGAGCCCGAACAATTAGGTCCACTTGGAAACAAGGAGTAAGAGTGTGTGTGTAAAGCCTAGTATACACCGGGATTCTTTGTTGCGCTACATTGTTGCGGGGCTGAATCGCGGCTGAATCTTGTCTGTTGCGATTGTCTCGCAACAATGTTGAAATGTTTCGGGGCTGAATCGCGTCAGATTTATGTTTTTTAAGTCCCATCGAAATGGGAAACATTTCAACATTGTTGCGAGACATTTCATGGTGTGGACGTCTTTTGAAAGTTGAAACATGAACAAAGACTCAAAGGTCTTAGTTTGCTTTTAATTATAAAAGACGTCTTTAATAATTAAAAGCAAACTGAGCCCTTTGAGTCTTTTTCAGTGGTCCACGTCGTTTTTTAAGTCTATAGAACTAGACTTACAAAAATATGTGCACCACTGAAAATTCTTGGACAACAAATTCCCCAACCATATCCTCCAAGTCGCATCCAAGGAGACGCTGGACGTATGGTGCCGCAAGCTGGACTAGACGAACTAATCCAGCTCCTGTCCCCATCACATCTAAAAATGAAAAGCGTCTCCTTACCGGGTTGACGACCAACAACACCGGAGAATCTCTACCGCCAAAAGCAAGCACATACCGCATGCTAAATGACGGCAACGACAACAACCATGGTACCGGGAGTGGCTCTCCCAAACGGTAATAACCAAGGTAATGGAACACCTCCATTCCCGGCTGGTCCTGCCACAGACCAAGTCAGTTATTCAGAAAGACCTCTCCTTCTGAATACGGAGGACTGGCTCCAGAGTGTCGTCCCTTGCCCGCAGGCTGGGGAGACCTGGCTTCCTCTTCCGGTCCTAGGGTCCCAAAGACCCCCTTGTCAGGACGCGGAGAGAAGGGTGTCCTTCCAATGGAAGGCACGGGACCACGTTTGGTAGGAACACTAACTTTCCCCACCGGGCTGCCCCCGCATCTAGGTGAATGAGAGCTGACCCGGCGGAGAGTTCCCACCGACCGAACCCACGGGTTCGGTACCGTGACCACCTTCGGGGAGGATGGAGGTATACCGAGAACAACGTCTCGCATTGACCTGCCATCCGTCCGCGCCGTCATTACCTGACGGGTATGATACGGCTGGTTCCCGGCCGACACGGTCGCACCGTGTCGGGACTCCTCCTCGTCCGTCCCAACCCTTCTGGCAGTCGTCCCCAGGGACTCCTGACCAGAAGGTCCTGGACCTCCCTTCTTCCCAAACCTGGACTTTTTCTTGTCCACCTTCTGTTTCTTCTTTTGGGAAGAAGGTTTACCGTGCTTTGAGCTGGACACACCTAAGCTCAAAAACTCACCGGGCCGGTCAGACTTAGGAGGGTGGTTAGCCCCCTTCGAGTGACTGGACTTCCCAACCGAAGCCTTTCCAGCCGAAGCTGTACTCGCCTCCGAGTTGACTCCCGTAGCAGACTTGACAATTGAGGACGGTCGTGCCGCCACGACATGCCCTCTCTCATCCCGGGGAATCTTTACTTTCCCCGGTGCCAGGGTCGGCTGACCCTTGCCACCAACAGTTTTAGCTCCCGCACCTTGGGTAGGTGCCTTGGGAGCCTGCATCGCCCCCCTCTGGGCAATGCGCTGTTGGCCAGTGGCGGTTGAGGCCCTCGCAACAAGTGCGACACCATGTCCAACAGGAGGTACCCCTGTAACAAGCAGATTCCGAACTTCAGTTCCCCGCAGGGGCGGAAACTGAGAGGTCCGGGGCTCGAACTCCTGACGGCGTTCAACCTGCTTAGCTCTCTTTATCCGAGCTTCGCACTTTGCCGCTTGAGCCATGTGGTACCGCGCACGGTCCTCATAGCTCCACTTGCCTGCAGGGAAGCCGGCCGGACCTCCACATGAGGTCTTGGCCTTTTTCCCTGCCGGATGACTGACCACTGGTGGGGTGAAAGGGCGGGAACATTTCTGTCCCTGACCACCACCACCACTCACTGGAGTGCTCTTCCTAGGAGTGGATACTGAAGGCTGGTTGGCCTTTTTCTCCATTCTTCGGTCCCTCTTGGGAGTCCCAGACTGCCTACCCGAAGAACCAGCCACTGCTGCGGGCGAACCCACGGCAGGAGGTTGGTCTTCAGGCCGGGCAGCCCCTGGGGCTCCCTCAGGATGAGCATGGGCCTCAGCTAGAAGGCCTACTGCTGGCATAAGCAATGCCATGGCAGCTTCCCTCCTCTGGAGCTGAGCCTCTCTTTCAGTAAGAGCCCTCATCTGTGCAGCGTACCTAGCAGCACCGGACTTCTTCTTAGATTTCGATCTGTCCTTACGGCGCTGCTGGGCAGGGAACTCCCCGACGTAGGATTGTTTCCCATCCGCCATCAGAAAACTTTCCGACGGCGTCTGGTACTTCCGACTTTTGTCTACCCGATCAAATCGGTCCTCTTCAGTTTTCCCCCAATGGTAAACGTCTAGAGGACTCCTTTGAATGGTGGGAGTACCCTCCCGGGATCCGGTCATCGACCGTTTACCCGGGGCGGCCTTTCCTCTCCCTTCAGACTCCAAAGAGTCCTCTGAAGAGAGGATACACAGGCCTCTCCACTGCCTGGTGATGTGTACCACGGAAACCTCCGTAGTGTCCATCCCAGCCTCCGGACTTTCCTCAGCCAGGCTAGCCAATTCTAGCCGGCTTCGGCTTGCCGGAGCTAGCAGTTTTCTACTGGCAACCAGCGATCCTGCATCTTTCCGTTTCCTCCGGTGAAACAAACGTTTCAGGAGCCAACTAGCAGCAAACGACCGTCCCTGTTTACTTTTTAAAACGGGATGGCGCTTCGCCGCTAATCTTGCCGGAGGAGCAGCTTCCATTGAGATCCCACCATCATCTGCCTTTCTAGGGGCAGCTACACGGTACGAATCTCCAGGAAAAGATGCAGGAGAGAGATCACGGTCGGAAATTTCATCTACAGACTTAGCACCAAGTCTGCAGCTGGACATTACGGATTTCTCCATCCAGTTTTCCCCGGGCGACCGCCATCTGTCCGTGACAGACAGGCGGTGTCCCGTCCAGGGGTCTCTGGGTGCCCAGTTTTTGTTCTTCCGAACCAGGCCATCATCCCACTCCAGGGATCGGCCTGCTCTCTCCCACCAGGGCAGGTGGGTACTGGGTACTCTGGAACTATCGGTTGCAAGAATCCTTGAGCTCTTGCGAACTGTCGTACTCTCTGACACACCAAGCATGACTTAACATACTCCACCGTGTCACGTTTCATACCTAACCAGTAGAAACGAGTACGCAACCGTTGGTATGTCTTGTACACTCTGAAGTGACCAGCTTCGGAGCTATCGTGCAACTTCCGCAAGCAGAAGGCTTGACACGACCTCGGCACAACCAACACAGTTCTTGTGCGATCCTGTATGGATTTGATGGCATACAACAATTTGTTTGCCACCACGAACTTGAACCTTAAGGTCGAGTTGGGGTCGGTGTAGAGCTCACGCTTCACCTTGGAGCACCAATTGTCATTGGCCTGCTCCATAACCCAATCCACCTCAGACCGGACCCGGTAAATTACCTCACCCACATCAGCTTCGATGTGCTCAGGCAAAGAAGGATCATCAACTTCATTCACCGGATACCGACTCAAACAGTCGGCATCCTCATGAAGTTTCTCCTTCTTGTACTGAATCTTATACCGGTACTCCTGCAACTGCATTTGCTAACGCCCCAACCTGCCCTGCAGGTTTTTGGCAGTCTGCAAATGACAGAGCGCATGGTGATCAGTTACGATCACAAAGTCCCGGTTAAAGATGTAAGGTCGGAATTTACCCACGGCAAACATGATCGCCAAGCATTCCTGCTCGGTGACACTATACCGTGTTTCCGGTCCCTTCATGAGACGGCTAGCGTAGGCCAGAACCCGAGGAGCCTTGTCCTCAGGTAGCTTCTGGTATACTACGACACCTAGACCGTACCCACTAGCATCGGTGTGAATTAACACCTCACCACGTGGATCATACATGGTGAGCACCGGTGCTTCGGTTAAAAATGCCTTTAACTGCTCAAACGCTAGACCACACTGCTCCGACCAGTCAAAGGACGCATCCTTCCGGGTCAGCTCATGCAGTGGTCTTGCGACCTTGGCGAAGTCCTTTATGAATCTACGGTAGTAGCCGGCCAGTCCAAGAAAACTTCGGACGGTGGTCACCGTTGTAGGGACACTGAACTCTTCGACTGCTCTCACGAGTCCCGGGACCGGAGCAACTCCCTCGGCACTCACTATGTGACCGAGATATTTGACCTTGTCAAATCCGAAGAAACACTTCTTGGGCTGGAGTTTCAGCTCCGCCCCTCGTAACAGTCTCAGGACAGTACTCAAGCGTTCGAGAAACTGCTCAAAGGTGCTCCCAAACACGATAATATCGTCTAGGTACACCAAGCAGCTCTCCCACTTGTGTCCCGCCAACAAGAGGTCTAACACTCTTTACATAGTGGCAGGAGCATTGCAGAGTCCGAAAGGCATTTTTCGAAACTCAAACAGACCTTGAGAGCAAATGAATGCTGTCTTCTCAATGTCTGGCTCCGCCATCCTGACCTGCCAGTAACCACTAGCAAGGTCCAGGGTTTCAAAATACTTTGCTCCGGCTAGCGAATCGAGGGCATCATCGATGCGAGGTAGCGGGTACTGATCCGCCTTTGTCTGGGCGTTCAGTCTCAGATAGTCCACACAGAAACGAAAGCCACCATCCTTCTTGCGAACAAGTAAGATGGGGCTTGCGTAAGGACTATGTGAAGGTTGGATTACCCCTGCATCCAACATTTTCGCTACCTCTTCTCGCTCGATCGCACGAGCCGCTGGAGCGGTTCTTCGCAATCCTTCTCGCACCGGAGGTAACCCACCGGTATCAATCGTATGTTCGACGAGAGGGGTTTCCCCCAGCTCTGTATAATCGAACGCGAAATGATCACGGCATTCCAGTAGGAACTCCCGAAGCTGTGCCGCCTCTTCAGGCTTCAGACTAGGTCCGATTTTAAGACACTCCTCAAGAGTGGGTTTCACTTCCGCATTGAGGACTCAGCGACCTTTACCGGTCGCCCCTATCAACTTAGGCGGAAGCCCCCATGGCCCGCCATCTCCATGAGTGGGGTCTCCCCCTCTCAACTTAGATGGACCGTCCAGTCCCACCACAATGGCTGCCTCCACAGCTTGAGCCGTTGCGACACCCTCCCCTGTCTCCAGGGCAACGGGAACGTCAGCAACATTCTCAAGCCATATATCGTAAGTGCCTTGTTCTGTGGCTTCGGCAATTCCTGCCACCGCCAACAGACCACGGCCACCTAAGGCTTTACGATGGGGCTCTACGAGAAGCAGCTGACCAGGGCCAGCATGCTCTACCAAGCTCACGGAAACCACCTTCCGCTCATGAGCTGGTAGCCATACGTTCTCCAACAGTCGCAGGGAACAAACATCCCCGCTCCTAATTGGAGAACTGGTCTCAGCGAGTTCAGGCGACACAATGTCGACCCACCTATCCACCTTTCCAGGATCTGCAGGCATCCCTTCCGGTATCCCGTAGGGAGGGAGTAGCAGAGGCTCCACAGAATCGTGAAGCTTCGCCAACGCCTCCACTAACGAGTTCGGAAGCTGTACCGAAGTACCCTGCAAAGCCTGAACGGCCAGTGCGGCATGAAGAGCATCTGGATGTGCATTCCAGATGTCTTCCCGGAAATACATCTTCCGGCTCACAATGTCCACCATCAGCCCAAACCGAGAAGCCAGGTCAACACCTATTATGGCTTTTCCTTCACCCTCAATGAGAAGTTGGGATCTGATGGACCTCCCGTGGATTGACATGTCCACGTACATGACTCCTATCTCGATGGAGTACCCGCTCATGCCCGTCAGGCATGAGGGAAGGCTAACCTTCTGCACCGGTAACCCTATCTCCTGTGCCACCAACATGCTCATTACAGATACCTCAGCACCGGTGTCGACGATCGACGCAACCAGCCGATCGTTCATCGACACCAGAACACGTGGTGCCCCACGCAAATAAGCACAGCTCTGTAATTCCGGTATAGGCAACCGTCGTTGCCCGACATTACTTTTCCGAGCCTCATCCGTCCTCCCATCCACAAGAGATGGTCGTACCGGATGCTCGGGGGTCTGGGTACCAGTCTCCAATCTAGGAGACCTACCAGGCCTAGGCGACAGCATGGGCGCACCAACACTCGAAGCCCTCGTAATGCCCGTACATTTCGGACCTTCTTCCCCATAATCAGGGAAGAAAGGTGCCACCCAGCTCTCCAGCCGGGCAAGCGCAGCTTCTAGTGTGGGGCTTGGCTCCTGAAATACCCACTGGGTAATTTCTGGGTCCGCAGACCTCGCCAGAGGCACCCCTGCTTCATGCAGGATTCCCACATACTTGGACACTGCCCGACTTCGCCGGCTTTGCCGGACACCTGAGTTTTGAAGCGAACCCGGTCGACTGCAGCTCAGTTCTGCAGCGACCGTTGCCGGTTTAACGATGTCGCACCATCGTCTCTGGCAACAGGCAGATAGTATGTCTGTCCGTTAATTATGGTGGACAGACATTCACGGTCCTGCCGTACCACGGGTACAAGACCCGTGCCATACAGCACCGCCTGGCTTCTGCCAGGTGTCACCCTAGCAACCTGTCCTCGGGCCAAAGCCTCCGGACAGTCCTTCTTCAAGTGACCCATTTGGTCGCACTTGTAGCATGGACCTGGTTGCTTCCGGGTGGGACCACCACCTCCAGCCAATTGGCCAGACCCAGACGGTGCTGCTGTGGACTGATTTCCACCCTGGCTCCGCCGCCTAGTCTTATTACCCTTCTTCCCTCTGGTCTTGGCAGTCGCTCCGTCCGCATTGGACGGAACAGTCGCCTTTGCACCCGAAGGGTTGAAGGAAGACTTAGCAGAGCCTTTGGGCTGTGCCACAGCACCTGAGGCCTTGACCGTAGTCTTGGTCTCTGGTACCGTCCAGGTACGGGCAGGCAATTCACCCGCTGTCAGCATGTCGGCCTCAACCAACATTGCCTCAGCGGTGAACGTGAACACCGTTTCGGCCTTCGATCCCCAGAGCGGTCTGAGGATCGCCGGCTGCAGTTTCTTCTTAAATCGGAGGAGTCGACAAGACTCATCCTCATTAGGAGAAACTCGTTCTGCTAGCTCAATAAAGCGCCAGTAGAACGCCTGGAGCGACTCGGTCGGCCCCTGCACCATTGTTTCAAACCGATCGAAACAAGCCTGAGTCTGATTCTTGGTCCCGAAACGCTGGAACATGGCCTCCTTTAGCTCCGGCCAGGTCAGGTACGGCTGAAACTCCACCAAACCGGCGTAGTATTCTTCAGCCGGGCCGTCGAGCAGGTACGTAAAGAGCCTGCACCTGGCCTCATCCGTCCAGCGCTGAGCCCTCGCCTTGGCTTCGAACTGTCGGAGAAAAGGCGTAATGTCCTCCCCGAATGAACGAGTGGACTGGGTTAAAAAACCCTAACGCCTGAATCTCCGACGGGACGGCCGGTGCAGGCGTCCACGGCGCGGTACTTACCGGCCCTGGTGCCCTGCTCTGGTTCCCCGAAGTCTCAGCACCAAGCTCAGCTTCCGTGGGTTCCACCAAGTGGACCCGCGGCTGCTGAACGTTTGGAGGAACTTCGTGACCAACTCCCACAGGAGCGGTCCAAGTTCCTCCAGGAGGTATCCGCCTGGTCGAAACCAGCGGCGCCTCCCTCCGTACACCTCCCCGGTGCACGGGCGATGGTGGGAACTGCGGTTGCCCTCTCTGGATCCCATGGGGCAGACGTCCCTGCAACCACAGGTAGTCTATCACAGGTAGTCTATCTCCCTGGCAACTGCAAGGAGTTCTTCCTTGGACCACGATGTCAACAATGACTCCGTGCCCTGCAGACTACCCAACAGAGTCCCCACCGACTCACTTAAGAGTTCCCCACCGTGTCCAACCGGACCGGTGGCAGTGGAGGCCAGGACACCGGCCAAAGGCCGCGTGCCTGTCTCTGCTGGGGTCCTCACAACCCCTTCACCACCATCCAACGGTGTTCCGTCGGTGACAATGCCTCCACGGTGCGATCGCACCGTTACAAAGTCTCCGTACGGAGGTCGGTCCGTAGGGACATCCCCTACGGCACCTTCCCCCACGGAACCACCGTGTCCGTTCCCGCCAACAGCAACCAAACCAGGTTGCTGCCCCTCCGGCCGAATACCACGGCCAATGGTGCGGGAACGCAACTCCAATCTCTCGCCTACACCGTTACCTCGACCTACCATCGGGGAGAACGGGGTTTAGGCCGATTCCCACCATGCGAACACGGACAGAAACGGCCACCACTTGTAAGTGAGAGAATCTACCGTGAAATCTGGCGAATTCACGGACCAAAGTCCCGAAATCACCGTCAAACAACGGTAGAACTGTACAAAACCGTAGTTTCACGGACAAATGTCCGTGTCCCACAGTAACCGTACGGTTAGAGTCTCTTTTCACCGTCTTCGAACGGAGATTCACGAACAACGGTTCGCAAATCACCGTCTACTAGCGGTGAAACTACCTTTCTACCATGTTCGACCGGTAATTCACGGACAAAAGTCCACAATTCACCGTCTACTAACGGTAAAACTCCCTTTTTACCGTGTCTACCCGGTGATACACGGACAAAAGCCTGCCACACACAGCCAAACACCGGTAAAACCGCAAATAACCACGGTATCACGGACAATGGCCCGTGTCCCACGGTTAGGTTTACGGTTAGAGTCTCTTTTCACCGTCTTCGAACGGAGATTCACGAACAACGGTTCGCAAATCACCGTCTACTAGCGGTGAAACTACCTTTCTACCATGTTCGACCGGTAATTCACGGACAAAAGTCCACAATTCACCGTCTACTAACGGTAAAACTCCCTTTTTACCGTGTCTGCCCGGTGATACACGGACAAAAGCCTGCCACACACAGCCAAACACCGGTAAAACCGCAAATAACCACGATATCACGGACAACGGCCCGTGTCCCACGGTTAGGTTTACGGTTGGAGTAACTTTCACCGTCCTCGAACGGAGATACACGGACAAAAGTCCGTAATCTACCGTCCAATGATGGTGAAACTCCCTTTTTACCGTGTTCAAACGGTGATCTACGGACAAAAGTCCGTATTCCACCGTCTACTTGTGGTAAAAAGTCCCTTTTTACCGTGTTCTACCGGTCTTGCACGGTACACAACCGTGTTACCGGTATACTAGCGGTAAAAATCCCCGTTATCCCGCTTACGAACGGTCATGCACGGTCAACCACCGTGCCCACCGTCCTACTTGCAGATAACCTAGGGCTTTCCCCGGTAACCACCGCGGTATCACGGACCAACCGTCCGTGTCCCACGGTTCTTTACCGGACTACTACGCCCTAAGCCGTTTTCCACCATAGTACCGTGGACAAATGTCCACGCCCTATGGGCGTACACACGACTCCGGTCTACCGACCCTGACCGTGAACCGGTTTCTACCGTAGTTCCACGGACAACGGTCCGTGCCCTACGGTATACTACCGGTAAACTTGGCCGTAGATTGGTTTCAAATGTAGTCCCACGGACAAATGTCCGTGCCCCACGGTTTACTACCAATCTACCGGTAAAGTTCACGGTCAAAAACTTTTTACCGCTGTACCGTGGACAAAGTCCACGCCCGGCAGTGGCAAACAGTTTCTACGGTCTTTCGACCATCAAGAGCGGCAGCGGTGGCGCTACCCGGCACCTCCACCAATTGTAACGACCCGACTTGGGTCCGAAACAACACCCCGGCAAATCTTCCCCGACTTATGGATCCAGACTCCGTTAGGGGCCGGGATCGAAGCGCGGACTGCCCTCTTGACCACGTGTCCGGGTGGCACCGGCCAACCGGAGCCTGCCTCGCCGAATAACGACGGTCGGATGACCGCCGAACCACGACGAGAAACCACGGTGACCGCCCGATGGGTCCACCGTGACCGGCGCGCGAAGAACCGGCCGACAAGACGATAACAAGCCGGAATAGGATGGTGGTGGTAGGGTGACTTCCACCCATAAACCCCCCACCCCCTCGCGGATACTTTCCCCAAGAAAGGACACAACACAGTGTGGTGAGTGAAAAATAAAGATATAATATTTATTCAAGGAATAAATAACCAAAACACTCACTTATAGATGGCTGCAATATCTGCTGGTTAAATAACCAGCAGAGAGCAGAACAAAAACAGAGATGACTCTCCTGGCTATTAAGACCAGGAGAGGTCATTGACCTCTTCACACAAAGGAAACAAGTGATGAATGGTGGCCATCTTGGCCACCTGTTGAAATGAAGACAGCCTTGAAGCATGCACTTAGCATCAGGGTCTAACACACACTGCCCAGAATATAATGGCCGCCGCCATTATATACCCCCAGGGTGCTCCACCTGGGAGAGGACAGTGACCCTTGCTGGCCATTTTGTCGTCTGCCTGGCAGCTAATTAGCCAGCCTAGCAGACGACACAGGAGATTTAGTCTGCTCCAACTAGAGCAAAACTGGGTTGTCACACCTCTCAACTTAGGCGGAAGCCCCCCTGGGCGGCCATCTCCCCCTCTCAAGTTAGATGGATTGTCCAGTCCCACCACTAGGGCTGCCTCCACAGCTTGAGCTGTCGCCACACCCTCCCCTATTTCCAGGGCAATGGATACATCGGTGACGTTCTCAAGCCATATGTCGTAAGAGCCTTCTTCTGTGGCTTCGGCAATACCTGCCACCGCCAACAGACCACGGCCACGTAAGGCTTTACGGTGGGGCTCAACGAAAAGCAGCTGTCCAGGGCCAGCATGCTCTATCAAGCTCACAGAAACCACCTTCCGCTCATGAGCTGACAGCCAAACATTCTCCAACAGTCACAGGGAACAAACTTCCCCGCTCCTAATTGGAAAACTGGTCTCGGCGAGCGCGGGTGACACAATGTCAACCCACCCATCCACCTTTTCAGGCTCCGCAGGCATACCTTCCGGTAACCCGTAAGGAGGGAGTAGCAGAGGCTCCACAGCATCGTGAAGCTTCACCAACGCCTGCAACACCGAGTTGGGAAGTTGTACCGAAGTACCCTGCAAAGCCTGAACGGCCAGTGCGGCATGAAGAGCATCTGGATGTGCATTCCAGATGTCTTCCCGGAAATAAACTTTACGGCTCACGACGTCCAACATTAACCCAAACCGGGAAGCCAGGTCTACACCTATTACGGCTTCCCCTTCACCCTCAATGAGGAGAAGATGGGTATGTATGGACCGTCCGTGGATTGACATGTCCATGTACATGACTCCTATCTTGATGGAGTACCCGCTCATGCCAGTCAGGAATGAGGGGAGGCTAACCTCCTGCACCGGTAACTTTATCTCCCATGCCACCGATATGCTCATTACCGAAACTTCGGCACCGGTGTCGACGATTGACTCAACCAGCCGACCATCCATCGACACCAGAACACACGGTGCCCCACGCAAGTATGCACAGCTCTGTAATTCTGGAATAGGCAACCGTCGTTGCCCGAACTTACTTTTCTGAGCCTCATCCGTTCTTCCGTCCCCAGGGGATGGTCGTACCGGATGCTCAGGGGTCAGGCTTTTAGTCTCCACTCCAGGAGACTCACCAGGCCTGGGCGACAGCATGGGTGCACCAACGCTCGAAGCCCTCGTAATGCCCGCACCATTCGAACCTTCCTCCCCAACATCAGGGAAGAAAGGTGCCACCCAGCTCTCCAGCCAGGCAAGCGCAGCTTCCAGTGTGGGGCTTGGTTCCTGAAATACCCACTGGGTAATTTCTGGGTCTGCAGACCTAGCCAGAGGCACCCCTGCTTCATGAAGGATACCCACATATCTGGAGACAGCCCGAAGGTACGCTCCTTCTTTACTTCGCCGGCTTTGCCGGGCACCTGAGTTTTCAAGCATTACCGGTCGACTGCAGCTCAGTTCTGCAGTGACCGGCGCCGGTTTAACGAGGGCGGGCCCTCGTTTCTGGCGACAGGCAGATAAAACATCTGTCCATCAATTACGGTGGACAGATACTCCCGGCCCTGCAGTACTACGGGTGCTAGACCCGGTGTGTACCGCACCACTGGGCTTTCGCCCGGTGGTACTCGAGCAACCTGTCCTTGGGCAACTGCCTTCGGACAGTCCTTCTTAAGGTGACCCATTTGGTTACAACGAAAGCATGGACCCGGTTGCCTACGAGTAGGACCTCCACCTCCAGCCGTTTGGCCGGACCCTGATGGGGCTGCAGTGGACTTATTGCCACCCTGGCTCCGCCGCTTCGTCTTTCTTCCCTTCTGCCCTCTGGTCTTGGCCGTAGCTTCATCCAATTTGGACGGTGCCACTGCCGTCACACCCGAAGAGGTAGAAGTAGACGTAGCAGAGCTCTTGGGCTTTGCCACAGAACCAGAGGCCTTGACCGTAGCCTGGACCCCTGGCACCGACAAGGTACAGGCAGGTAACGCTCCCGCCGTGAGCATGTCAGCCTCGACCAACATTGCCTCGGTGGTAAAGTCCCTGACCGTCTCAGCTTTCGATCCCCAGAGAGGTCTGAGAATTTCCGGCTGCAGTTTCTTCTTGTATCGGAGGAGTCGACAAGACTCATCCTCACCAGGAGAAACTCGTTCTGCCAGCTCAACAAAGCACCAGTAGAACACCTGGAGTGATTCCGCAGGCCCTTGCTTCATGGCCTCGAAACGGTTGAAACAGGCCTGAGCCTGATTCTTGGTTCCGAAGCGGTGAAGCATAGCCTGCCTCAACTCCAGCCAGGTCAGGTTCGGATGGAACTCCACCAAACAGGCGTAATGTTCCTCAGCAGGACCATCGAGCAGGTACGTAAAGAAACTGCACCTGGCCTCATCCGTTCAGCGCTGAGCCCTAGCTTTGGCTTCGAACTGCCGGAGAAAAGGCATAATGTCCTCTCGTCCATCATACCGGATGAACGAGTGAACTGGGTTAAAAAACCCACGGGACAGCCGGTGCAGGCATCCACGGCGCGGTGCTTACCCGCTGTGGTGCCCTGCTCCGGCCCTCTGGGGAAAGATGACCCTGCCACCGCAGTTCATCAATCCCCCTGGCAACCTCACGGAGCTGCTCCTCGGTCATCGACGGCAACCTCACGGAGCTGCTCCTCGGTCATCGACGCCAACCATGACGCCGTGTCCACCGAGGATGGCTCCGGGGTCCCTACCACCTCTCCCGGTAAGGGATGACTTCCACGTCCAACCGGACAGGAGGCGGTGGAGGTTAACAGGCCGGCCTACGGCCGTCCGCCTGTCCCAGTCGGGGTCGGTAATCCTACATCACCACTGTCAACCGGTGCTCCGCCAGAGACAGTACCACCACGGTGCGGTCGCACCGTGACAAAGTCCACGGTCGGAGGTCGGTCCGTAGGGACGTCCCCTACGGCCCCTTCCTCCGTGGAATTACCGGGTACGTTCCCGCCAAAAGCACCCTCAACCGAGTGCTGTCCCACCGGCCGCCTACCACGGCCGACGGTGCGGGAACGCAACTCCAATCCTTCCAACAAACTGCTTCCCCGACCAGACATCGGGAAAACAGGGTCTTGGCCGATTTCGTCCGTGCGAACACAGGCAAAACTGGCCACCACTTGTCGGAAGGAACTCTACCGTAAAATACGGTGAATTTACGGACAAAAGTCCGCAAAACCCCGACAATTACCGGTAGAACCGTAAACTACCGCAGTTTCACGGACAGAAGTCTGTGTCCCACGGTTAGATTTACGGTGGAGTTCCTTTCTACAATTTTCAACCGGTGATATACGGACAACCGTCCGTTATTCACCGCCTATATGAGGTCAAAAGCTCTTTCACCGTCCTAGAACGGAGATACATGACCAACGGTCCGTAATCTACCGTCCAACAATGGTGAAACTGTCTTCTTACCGTGTTCGAACGGTGATTCATGGACAAAAGTCCGTAATCCACCGTCTACTTATGGTAAAACTTGACCGTAACCCGGTTTTACCACGGTATCACGGACAACGTCGGTGTCCCACGGTATATCACCTGTAAACCTGGCCGTAGACGGGTTTCCGCCGTAGTTCCACGGACAAAAGTCCGTGCCCTACGGTGTACTACCTGTCCACCGGACAAGCTACGGTAAAGTTCTCTTTTTACCGGGTTCTACCGGTCCTGCACGGTCAACCACCGCACCCACCGTCCTACTTACGGATAACCTAAGGCTTTCCCCGGTGACCACCGCGGTATCACGGACAACCGTCCGTGTCCCACAGTCCTTCACCGGACTACTACGCCCTAAGCCGCGTTCGGCCGTAGTTCCGTGAACAAATGTCCACGCCCTACCGACACACACACGACTCCGGTCTTACCGACCGCACAAGAGAGGCTGGTGGTAGCGCTACCCGGCGCCTCCACCAATTGTAACAACCCGACTGGGGCCGTTACAATGACCCCGGCAAATTTCGCTGAACTTACCGCCGCCTGACCTCTGTTGGGACGGGTCGAAATGCTGACCAGCCCTCCTCTTGTACCCGTCCGTGTACTCGGGTGACGCCGGCTGGAGATCTTCCTCGACGATCGACGGTCGAAAGTCCGCCGAACCGAACGGAGAATCCACGGTAGACTCCCGTTGAATCCAAACGTGGATACCGACGCGAAGCACCGGCCGACAAGACGAATAACATGCCAGACCAAGACGGTGAAGTACCGGTGACACCCCACCGGTAAACCCCCACCCTCCCCGTGGTAACTTCCCCAGTTATTATCTGATATAATAAATGATAACACGGACACAATGGTTGAGTGAAAATAATATAATAGATTTATTCCTAATAATGAATATAAAAACACTCACTTGAAGAAGGCAATATCTGCTGGTAAGCACCAGCAGAGAGCCAAACAATAGATGTTTCTCCTGGCTACCTCAGCCAGGAGAAGAGGTCAAAGACATCCACACACAATGAAACCAAGTGAAGAATGGTGGCCATATTGGCCACCAGATGAAAGAAGAGAGCATCAACACCACACCTGCACAATCAAGGGTTTACTTTCCACTGCCCAGATATAATGGCCGCCGCCATACATATCACCCCCAGGCTGCTCCACCTGGGGGAGGACAGGGACCCTTGCTGGCCATTTTGTCGTCTGCCTGGCAACCAATTTGAGGTGCCTAGCAGACGACAATGGGAATTTAGTTTTACTCCACACAGGAGCAAAACTGGGTCGTCACAATTGCTTTTCGCATGATAACCATGCAATAGAGAAAGAAACTGGGGTCAAAAGCAGAAAAACATCATCATGCTCACAATTTGGGTGTAATCGTCCAGTGCTGTAATGAAAATTTGCAAAAAGGACAATTGGGCATTCATTTTGTATAATAAACAATTACACCAAATGGATGACATAATATATACATATATATACGATAGATACATATATACGAGCTATTCCTCACTAATTCACCCAAAGGTGTTGCTCAGTCATCTCAGATATTAATTTTAAAAATTACAACACAACTAGAAGATAAAAAAATACTCTAACTTTTTTTGTTTTTAAATCAGGCCATAATTTTTAGAGAATTGGCCCTTCGAAGTTTCACTGTTTTGCTGAAAATGATGTAAATGTAAAAAATGCTAACTCCGAAACTACTAAAGATAGAACAATGGTTGATAGCTCAAAATAAACGGCTTAATAGTGGGAAGAAAAGAGTGCCTAATCATCTTTTCGTAATTTTAAAATTTAGGATGTCAAATTACACGTTCAATTTTTAGCATTTTGGTTAAATTTGAACCCGATTTAGGCCGTGTTGAGGTCAAAGGTCCGGATTCATATTTTTTGCAGTTATGCACTTGGGTCTACTCTAGTGTGTTCCACTATTGCTTTCATTGAACTATGACTGCAACATAATAAAAAAATTAGCCTAAACTTCGAAAAAACCAATTTGGGTGACTTTTGACCCCAATTTTCGCCCTGTGGCGGTCCACCTACAAAAAAACTAATTATGCTATGTGAAAGTTCATTACATTTCCTTTCCAGTGATGTAAAAACCATAGATGACATTTTACAGGTGAAGAAGTGACAATTTTTCAAAGTATGGAAAATATTTTTACCTTTTTATACAGTGCGTTTCATATATATAGACGCACCCCAGAAATTGGTTATAACTCGAGTTATAGTTGATGTATTCACCCGAAATTTTCAACATAAAGAGATCATCTTATATTCTAAACTTTCTGCTAGGCAGAAATTTTTTTCTTAAAAAGGTAAAAATTAAAAAAATTAAAAACTGGAAAATGACCGTTTCATAATTATAGACGCACTAATGAACTTTTCACTTTTATTAATTATTGTGACAAAATAACATGCTGAATCATTAAAAATAGTAAGGTATACGACTGTTCTGATGTTTCAAAACTTAAAACATTCTTTTCTATAGATTTAAACAATATTTATAAGCAAATTTGCAGAAATTCTACCCCGAAACAGCTAAAATGGGACTTTTCAACTCTGTTATTGTAGTATAATCATAGCAATCTGTAAATCATTATTGTATGATGTTGTCCCGAAAGTTCTCTGTAGGATTCAAGTCCGGGGACATGCTGGCCATTCGAGAGTGGTGATATTCTGGTTTCGTAACCATTCATTCCTTAGATTACTGGAGCGAACTGGTGCATTTTCTTGCTCGAATACTAAGCTAACGCTAGGAAATCGACTTTGGCAGGTCAGTAAACATTCTCGTAACAATTGTCTGATTATATACATTATTTTTTGGTTGGTTCAAATGCGCTAAATACTTCGCATATTGTTAGGCTCCCACCACCGACATATCCGAGGGGTGAAAAAATTCAATCTCGATGATTCTGACGGTTTTTTTTTTCTTTTCTTTATATTGGAAGAATGTGACGAGAAAAGTACATTATTTTTCTAAACAAAATTTCGGCAGTGGGGGAGCCTAATAATATGGGTAACATTTAGTGCCTTTCGAACAAGCAGCTTAGTTTTTGAAACGCGAGCTTAGCATTTATTTCAGAGAAAATACATATCAGTGATTATCAGACAATGTTACGAGGGTGTGTACTGCCATAAAACATCGATTCCATAGCATTAGCTTAGTATTCCAGCAAGAAAATGCCCAGTTTCCTCCAATAACCTAACGAAGGAATGGTTACGGAACCAAAATATCACCACTCTCGAATGGCCGGAGTGTCTCCCGGACTTAAATCCTGAAGAAAACTTTTGGGACATCATTGTACATGATGATTAAGCAGATTGCCATCATGATACTAGAATATCAAAGCTGAAAATTGCCATTTTAGCTCCTTTGGGTAGAATTTCGGTAAATTTGATTATAAATATTGGTTAAAGTTTGTAGAAAAGTATGTTTTAAGTTTTAAAACATCTGGACTGTCGTATACCATATTAATCTTAATGTTACTGTTGTGTTCAGCATGTTGTTTTGTCACAATAATGAATAAAAGTGATAAGTTCATTAGTGCGTCTATAATTATGAAACGGTCATTTTCCAGTTTTTAATTTTTTTAATTTTTACCTTTTTAAGAAAAAAAATTCTGCCTAGCAGAAAGTTTAGAATATAAGATGATCTCTTTATGTTGAAAATTTCAGGTGAATCCATCAACTATAACACGAGTTATCACCAATTTATGGGGTGCGTCTATATATATGAAACGCACTGTATAAACTGTAACAAAAACCAAGTGCATTAAACATATGCAAATTCAAAAACATGTATATTCAACAGGCTATAATGCAATAAACACAATCATTTCAATTTTTAATTTATAAATTTTCAATTGGTCACTTTTCATATACAATACATACATATATGTATTGTGTATGCACATGTATTATACATAATATACATACACTGCATACACAACATTACACATGGCTTATATATTTTAGTGACTTTCACAAGTATATGTATTACTATATAAAAAAATGGGTTCTCTCCACATATACCTTTTAAAAAAGTGACCAATTGAAAGTTTATACATTAAAAACATTGATGTATTGTATTATATCCTATGTAATCTACAGTTTTTTTTAATTTGCATATGTTTAATGCACAATTTATATTAAATGTTAAAAATATTTTTCAAACTTTGAAAAATTGTCACTTCTTCACCTGTAAAATGTCATCTATGGTTTTTACATCAATGGATAGAAAATGTAATTAACTTACACATAGCATAATTAGTTTTCTTGTAGGTGGACCGCCACAGGGCGAAAATCGGGGTCAAAAGTCACCCAAATTGGTTTTTTCGAAGTTTTGGCTATTTTTTTTATGTTGCAGTCATAGTTCAATCAAAGTAATAGTGCCACATACTAGAGTAGACCCAAGTGGATAACTGCAAACAAATATGAACCCTGACCTTTGACCTCAACACGATCTAAAGTGGGTTCTAATTTGACCAAAATGCTAAAAATTGAACACGTAATTTGACACCCTAAATTTTAAAATAATGAAAAGATGATTAAGTACTCTTTTCTTCCCACAGTTAAGATGTTTATTTTGAGCTATCAACCATTTTTCTATCTTTATTAGTTTTGGAGTTAGCATATTTTGAATTTACATCATTTTCAGCAAAACAGTGAAACTTCAAAGGGCCAATTCTCCAAAAATTATGGCCCGATTTAAAAACAAAAAAAGTTAAGAGTATTTTTTTATGTTCTAGTTGTGTTATGATTTTTTACATTAACATCTATGATGATCAAGCAACAAAATTTGAAATTTTGGGTGAATTAGTGAGGAATAGCTCATACACATGTTAGATACAGGTAGATAAACCAAGTTCTAAAAAATAACTTATACAGAGAACAAAATATATAGAATTCAAAATATAATAGGAACAACATATAACAACAGTACATCGTTCCTGTGAGGAATTCTTCCTTTCAGATTTTCTTTCTTTAAGGCTTTAGTAATTTTAACTAGTTTTAAATGTTATTTCTTTTAGTTTCTATTCACATTAGAACACTCCAATTTGGAATTAAATTATACTATACTAACTTCTTATTACGCCTTATTCCTTTTTATTTCTTCCACCTTTAGAACCTCTTCAGGTTATACATTAAAATTCATAGACCTATTTTCATCACCCGATGAATACCTGTAGAAATGTGTAGACGCTATGCGAAAGCATATTTCTGCCCGTATAGCATGTGCAGAGTGATTGTTGGGGCTGCAAGGTACCATACATCACTTAGGGTCACAGGAAAGAACCTGACAAAAAATGACCCTCATAGGTCAAAGTGTGAGAATGCTTAGCAGCCAAACACACACACACACACAAAGATAGAAAGATAAAGTAAACAAATAGACAAAAATATAGATAAAATTATGTACGTAAATGTAAAAGTTGTATATGTATAATTGACATTAAACGAAAACGCTGGGTGACAAAGGTAACTTGATATTTAGGCCCAGGCAATGGCAAGTACCTCTGCTATTACTTTTGAACTTGAGAAATTACACTGCAAGCAAGCCTATAAGTCCCTTGGCAGAGGGACAAAAGTCAAATTGCTGCATTGTTTGTAAAATTAACAACATCTTATCTTAGTATGTATACTGAGACTTTACCTTGCATTCATGATTATTAACAATCTCTGTCTTGTCATTTCTCCATCCCCAGATACCAGATTTGTTTCTAAAATAATGAAAAGTATGAATGAATAGAAAAATTGAGTAACAAAATAATAGCAAACCTTTCAAAACAAATTTTGTCCGTATCTATGTATGTCGTAACAACAGGTGTGGTAAGCCTTGCAGCAACTATTTCATCAGGTGTTTTTGTGCAAGACACGTCTAGAAGGTGATTTCCAGCAACGCTCAGCTGTTCAACATAAACCTGTTGGCTGTCATGGTCAATTTCCATCATTATCGCAGTATCATCTGGTTATTGAATAAAGGATTCAAAATATCAGCAGTGCGGAAAAAAACGCGATATATATTATATTGTTTCATGTAATTTTGTTTGTATTTCCCCACGGACTTTTGTGACTGTGAAGATTATCATCTTGACTGCAGATCAGCCCACTCGCCCGCTAAATATTATGTTGTGTTCTGGCAGATATTGGTCTACCACTTCCGGGTTTACGTTCTGTTGTACCGTCATTGTCAATTTTATTGATAACACGACTAACACTGGCTATGCTCCAGACTTTGTTTGGAAACTCATTGGTCATTCTCCTAGCACCCCACTGTTTTTCAATTAGCAAATGTTTAATCAGAATACGGTCTTCTGCGGTAATTTTTGTCATTCTTGGTAAAAAAATTTAACCTGCTGATGTAAACAATTGGCATATTAAAACCAAAGATGGCGCCCGGAAATTGTCGAAATAAAGACATCATATAGCTAAATACGTAAGTAAGTAAATGAGTAAACAATTTAAGCTATTATGGATACAGTTAAACAAATTTTGATGTAATTATATTACGTTTTATGCGATGTTCTCACTTTTTTTGGCCCACCCTGTATATATATATATATTTTTTATATATATGTATATGAGCTATTCCTCACTAATTCACCCAAAATTTCAAATTTTGTTGCTTGATCTTCACAGATGTTAATGTAAAAAATCATAACACAACTAGAACATAAAAAAATACTCCAACTTTTTTTGTTTTTAAATCGGGACATAATTTTTGGAGAATTGGCCCTTCAAAGTTTCACTGTTTTGCTGAAAATGATGTAAATGTAAAAAATGCTAACTCCGAAACTACTAAAGATAAAACAATGGTTGATAGCTCAAAATAAACGTCTTAATAGTGGGAAGAAAAGAGTACCTAATCATCTTTTCATAATTTTAAAATTTAGGGTGTCAAATTACATGTTCAATTTTTAGCATTTTGGTCAAATTTGAACCCACTTTAGGCCGTGATGAGGTCAAAGGTTAGGGTTCACATTTTTTGTAGTTATGCACTTGGATCTACTCTAGTGTGTTCCACTATTACTTTCATTGAACTATGACTGCAACATAATAAAAAAATTAGCCTAAACTCCGAAGAAACCAATTTGGGTGACCTTTGACCCCAATTTTCGCCCTGTGGCGGTCCACCTACAAAAAAACTAATTATGCTATGTGAAAGTTCATTACATTTCCTTTCCAGTGATGTAAAAACCATAGATGACATTTTACAGGTGAAAAGTGACAATTTTTCAAAGTTTGGAAAATATTGTTACCTTTTTATATAAATTGTAACAAAAAACAAGTGCATTAAACATATGAAAATTCCAAAAACATGTATATATATGTATATACATATATACATATACATATATATATATACATATACATATACATATATACATATACATATACATATATACATATACATATACATATATACATATACATTAGGGTGGTCCCTTGATATATATGGTAATTTTTAAATGCAAATATTTCATGTTCTGACCCCCCAGAATTGTTCTCCCAACCAAAAAAATAGTCTACATAAAAGTTTATAAATTTTAATTGATATTTAGAGGTAGCTCAATGAATTCAAAGTTTTCGTAATAGCGTAATCATTATGTATTCTCCTAAAATGTATATACCATTGTTTATCTAGTGTCACTAATATTGAAATAATTAGAATGAACTATTGTGTATACATAAGTTACAATTAAAACACAACAATGTAATTTATGCACATTTTATTAACATTGGACCAAACATGTAATGACTACAAAGTAGCTAATGTAGTCTTTTTGCAATCTGGATAACGACTAGAATGTTCTTTCACAACTTGAAGCAAATACTGTTTCTGATCTTCATTTTTTGTTAATATTGGATTGTACTCTTTCATCAATGCCACACCTCTTTCAGCATTGTCATTCACAACTTGTAAATGTTTTATGATATCCTTAGCTTGCTTGTAGTCTTCTCGCAGATGCCATATCTTTGGATCATGTTCTAAGAACCTTTTGGAAATGCCAAGATGGTCAAATAAGTGCATTGAGTTCTTCGATACAAAGTCTTCTATTCTCATATTAACGGAGCCACTGGCATTTTTGGATTCTCTTCAGAGGCTGATCTGCACCTTCCTTTTCATAAAGATATTTTAGCATTGCCTGTTTTGATTTGATTGGCACACTGTCATCAAAAAATGCCAATCCAACTAGTTCCTCACTTAAGTACCAAAAATGTCCCTCAAATTTCTTGCAAGTAACATTGGATATTGAAGGATTGATTTTTTTATAATCTCTAAGCTTTTGCAGAAGCTGTTGATCATTGAAAGCTGCAGTAATGGGAAGTGGGGCAGTGAACCAAGCCTTGATGTAGACATAAACAAGAAAGACACATATGTTGCATAGTCCTTTTTTTTTCTCTTGCAGTGAGAGTAAACTGGTTACGAAACAGCCACATTTTTAGTGAGTATATTGCTTTGGACATTCATCTTGCATGATGTACAGCCCCAGGGGCTAAAAATCGCACACCTCGTGGTGGTGTACCTCCCAGAAAGATAATAGCTAATTCTAAACATTCTCTGTAATTATCTCTGATTTGAGTGTCA